>WURS02081424.1:0-24231 GCA_011762765.2 Rhinocypha anisoptera
AATTTCCCTCGTAAATATTGGTCCACGATCCTTCCATTCCAGTTCAAACCTCCCTATCATACCCGTTTCCTTTGCACATTTCTGTTTGATTTTTTAAAACATTCCAGCGATTACGCACTTGGGTATGGTTACAGTCTTCTCTTCTTCGATGAACGAGGTGGCTTCATTACAAACTTCTTTAGAGGGAGTTTACATTGGTACCGAAAGGAGCGTTAAGAGTGGAGCGCGAAGGGTTGAAAGATGAGACTGCGATGGAAAAAGAATGAAAGCAAATATTTCCGTCCATGAGAGAGAGGAAGAGATGCGGTGAGACAGCTACCATCCAACCCACCTCCCTCCATCACACCCATCCCTCCCCCCCCTTCCCTTTTCACCCCCGCCCCTACTGCCTCTCCTCGTCCTCACTCACTTCCCTTCCCCCCACCTCCCTCCTCCCCCCTCAATTCGATGGCACAGGTTGGGTTCGTTACATCCGCACCGCGTCATTGATAGCTTCCCGATGAAATATGACGTGTGTGGCCCCGGCTTTGGCTCTTTAAGAAGGGAGCTGTATTACGCGTAACTCGGCTGATAAATGTCGCGCGGGCCCGGGGCGAGGGTCGTGGAGGATCGAGCGAGTGAGTGAGGGAGGACGCGGCGGCGGGAGAGGCCGTCACTTTCTCGCTGCTCGCGGCGCGGCGTGGATTTACTGCATGTGTTGCAGGTGAGGCTTAAATTTCGAATGATGAACGGTGATTTAAGGTCGTGGCCGGAGCAATTAATTTTAAATTATGGCCCGTAAACCTTGCTTGTCTTGTTCATAATACGATAGAAATTTAGGGTCGGAGAACATGATTAACTCTCCGGGAAGTGCTATAAATTTGCTGGTGACGGGAAATTTAAAATCTGGCAAACACTGATTGATTTTTTGACGTCGCCAGCATTATTATACGTATATATGTGATTTGCGACAAAAATAATAAAAGAAATAATGCGGTGAAATTGCTGTTTATAGAGTGATGCGATGTCGGTTACGTGATTTAAAATTCTCTTGTTAGGGTTTTGTTTGCTTTTCAGTGTTTTGTCACTGTTCAGATACCATTCAACGCCGCAAAATGTTGAGTGCAAGGGTTGATGAATCAGGAATCGCTAACACGTAATTACGAGGTTTAGCATTGTCATGTTTACATCTCGGCTTGGATTGATTCTGCCTTGATGAACCCAATTGCTTTTGCGTGAGTGAGCCACACGCAAACAGCAATTGTGCTGGACAGCATTTTTGTTGACGCTTTCAACCATAAAATATCCCGAAGCCAATCCTTTTATTAATGTCGGTAATAAACAGAACCCTGGAGGTATATGAGTGATAGCATTTCCTCCTCTGTTAAAGGAGGCGCTACCGTAGGAACTCCATTTTTATTGTTTCATAACCAAGGATTTTACCCGGGTAAAGGATTATGGTCGGATATTTGCAGGATTGAAGAGTGATATATGTCAAGTAGAGGCTGGGTGGTTCTAATTTTGAATTAATAAGAAAAATTCCTTAACCCTTCATTATCATTCCATTGCGAGACAAAATATAGAGACAGACCAAAAATGGAGAATTTTAGAGTGAGTGTCTGGTCAGAGCGGATACTTAGAGTTAGCAGGTGTGAATGGAAATCTTGGAAAGCTGCTAACAACTGTTCCTCGAATTGAAAACCTTTGATGATAATGAAGGATGAATGCATCGGACTACAAAAGGATATTATCCTTTAAGGCTTTGGAATTAAGAAATAACCACTGAGCAGCGGAAAATGTTATCAATAAATATTGTTTTTCAAAATTTATTATTATAACTTTTGAGATATTGTCGTATCCACATTTTTTGAAGAGCCGTTATCGTTTAAATTTTACAGTATGAGCAACAGTGTTTTAAAAAAAGAAGTAAAATTTCAACACGACTATTTCAACAATCTTCATCCAGACAGAGTGCGTAATTTACAAATTAATCTGAGTTGTTAGCTTTTAGTATATATGGTGATAATGAGCTTATTTTTCAGTCATGAGTGACCACAACACCTGAAAGAATCAATTATATAATATATACTAGTTTTCATCGGATTGTAGTACCCCCCAGGACTGAAAAATGGCTTATATGATCCCCATCATGAAGAGCGATCGTAAGAATCTGGAAATTATACACCAATCTTATTGAATTCTTACTCATTCAAATTTCTTTTGAAGGGATATTTCAATTATTTTATGAAATTTCTGTAAAATTCTAATATTTTTATTAACAGTTAACATTTTTATTTGAATTAGTACTCTGAAACGGAATGTGGGTCTTTTTTTGCTTCATTATATTCCGAAATCATGGGTAAGTGGAAAGCAGGAAGAGCAGATGTTCTCAGACTACATAGAATAGAGATCTGGATTATTCATGAAATTAATGCCGGATGTGAGAGTTGATTTATATTTCTGGGTCCCTCACGGAAAGCTTATACAGCTACCCTTTTTTAAATATCTTTTACTATAAAAAGAAACGGTGAAGTACCCATCAGTATTAGAATGTTAGCGATTGACATCGACTTTTCCCGGAAGACAATTGCAAAAGCGAACCACGAGGACTTTTGAACAACCTTGATAATATGATCTTATTTATTTTATAGATAATTGTCTCAATTATTTTATAAGGTTAAACCTAAACAAATTCGCAACTAAAAAAGAGGACTGTAAGACATAAGAGCATTTTTGTCACAAATAAGATAATTTTTAAATAAGGCTTCAGTGAATATATTTATTTGCCCTAAAATGCAAGATTGAGGATGAAGTGATATGTTACAGTGTTTGGGAAGGGTGTGTCAAGTGGAAGGGTTAATCATAGTGGTGCGTCAAGTTACTAAAATTGTTTATTGCAAATGGATGAAAAATTTTTCCATAGAATTTCTTTTGGTCTTTTGGAATTTTCCGGTCATCTTGATTCATTTCTAGACATTGGTCTTTTTCATTATGTTCATTGAACCAATTATTATTCTTTTGGAATAAAATTGAACGATATGATTTATTGTGTTTATCCACTGGAATTGGGTTTGGGAATATAATTTTTATGATATAATACTTTCATGCGGGTAAACTTTTAAGTATTTTTGCACTTTCTAGTGTACAATAAATTTCACCAAACCTTATACATAGTACTATTTGATATTATGCACTCTAAATAAAATAGTATTCTTTATTAAAATTCTTAATAGTTAAATAAATAAAGAGATATTCAGATATCTTTAGAAATCCCATCACATTTTCACCTAAAAAATGGGCGCTTTCCATGAAAAAAATTCAGGAAATTTGTATTTGAGTTCCTTTCTTTGTTTCTCCCAGATTAGAGGAATGAAGAATTTTAACAGAAAAATAACTGTAAATGATTTTATATAATAAATAGTTTATAATAGCCATACTAAATAATTGAAACTTTTTCTTAAACTTAACATTCTGAAATTTTTTTTTCTGGAAAGTCTGTATTTCAAAGAAAACATGGTTTTTAGCCATTGCTTGGGAGTTATGTATGTCACCCACCCCTCCCGAAAAAACTCCGCATATTCCACTTTCTCTTGTCCGTGTTTTCCCTTGTCATACGCTGCTTTCCCCCCTCCAACTTCTTCTAAAACATTTCTCAGATAAATCAACAACCCCTCTTTCTTTTACCGTTCAAAATCCCCTCACATTCTTATGAATTGGATAAATGTTAGCTTGAGACGATTGCCTAAAGCATTTTATTAAAATGAAACTGGTCAACTATCAGTGCCATCATGCCCTAGAAAAATATATTGTATTTTGATTTTATTGACCTTTTTCACGTAGAATTGTAGCATTGTCATATTATCACTCGATTCGATTTTTTTCTTCTGTGAATGTATTATTGTTTTGAGCTTTTGATCCCAACATCATTTATGGTGCCTTTTGGGCAAAAACTACTGTTTCACTCTGTTAAATTATTCAGGAATTAAACATAAGATTAAAGAGTAAGTGCTAGAATTCTTTTTGTTTTACAATTAAAGTCATTGAGATAATCGTGATATGGACATTAACTCGTCCAAACTCATTAACTCTCAGTTCTCTTAAACTTTTTATGCTTATCTTATTCCATTGTACTCTTTCCATTTTAATAGTAATGCTTGCAATAAGACGCCTAACGTTTGTTTTCATTGTAATAAGTTTTGTTATTAGAAAAGGAAATATGCTATCGTTTTGTAAAAATTTAATATAAACTCGGATGGTTCACCATAGTGTCACCGATGTGTCAACATAATTGACACTTCATTCGAACGGTATCGAATAAACAATGACCTGAAATTTTTGTACCTAAAGAGGACTAGGTAGCTATGGATTATTTCTGATACAGTAAATAAGTTTTTATGTAAAAGTGCTATAATGTTTATTCATATTTGTTCCTTTCACTACATTGTCTTAAACGATAGAACGTAGTATACAGGTCTTTGAATTTTTAAGCAAACCTCTTCTCGAGTGAAAAAACGTATCTCAGTAACTAAAATATTTCTAACCTATCTTAGATATCAGGAGAAATTAATAAAAGTATCTTTTTTGAGGAGGATATGACTGCACCCAGTAAAACAGCAGACAGGCTATGGTGATAACCTTTACTTTCTATTTTATCGTGCAGTACTATTAAAAATACAATTTCTTAACGTCTGTAAGAGAGAGACTATTTTCTAGACGGAGGTTTTCAATGATTTAACGAGATGTATGAGAGAGTGAGAGAGAGCACATAAGCATATATATGTAAGTAAATTTCACCTAAATAATTAATTTTAAAATTTCCATAATCGTCTTCTTTTAATTATTTTCTTATTTACATTGGGTTAATGTGTTACATATTTTTGACGCATATTTTTGTGACCACACATCCTTTCTGGCGCCAGCCATTCTGGAAAATTGCTTTAGAACACATATAAAACACCCAATCTCTCGAAGTGATTCGAATCTGCGACCAACGTTCCTGATATACAAATTCCGGTTGGTTTTAACAGATATTTTTTATACGTATTGAGTGGTGCGCTTTAGAGAAATGCAATTGAAATATTAGTAAATAACTACTACAATCACAATCCCTCTTATTTTTTCCCTAAGGTAAACTTAGTTGATCCTTTTATTAAGGGTCGTTATGACATTCAACCACTTTATTCTAGGGAATGTTTGTTACATTTTTTTTGGGGATGGCTTTCTTTCGTGGGACATAGAGAGAGAGTCTAATTTATTTAAATCTGTCCACGGCAGTTGTCAACTTTTCGGCTTTGGAAGGGAAAAAAGTCATGGATGATGTTTAAGGAGACAACAAAGAAATTTTCAATTCGCGCGCGTATTATGGCCTGAAAAATCAAAATCACGCAATCTTTCTCTCCATCATCTGATGTCCTCGCTCCGTCGTTTCTCGCGACGTCAGACAGGTGAGGTGAACTGAGCGATGCAGTGACCCCAATGGCCACTGGCGTCGAAACGAAAACACTCTAGTGTGACCGAGCGACTCCGACACCGTCGGGAGCGTCGACCACCCGCGACGTGGTGCCACGAATGCGGAGACGGGCGGGGGGGGGGTGGGCGGCCTGCCGTGGTTCCTGGCGATCCGCTGGGGGACCGAAGGAAGCTTCCCGCCGTGGACTATGGCAGCCGGCATTACAAGATTACCATGCGGGTTGCGAAATTCCAGGGGAGGTCTGGGACAGCGGGAGGAGCAGAAAGGGTGTTAATTTACTCGCTTAATTAACCCTTAGACGCTCAAGGTGCCGATATACCGGAATTAAATTTTCACTTTAAAACGCTAAAGGTGCCGATATATCGGATCCAGATTTAATCCCGTGTAAAATATTTGTCTTTTTTTGAGTTAGTTTAAATTCTATACTGGAGATTATATATCGTATGCGATTATCACTCCTATTGAAATCTCCTAGTAAGCAATATATATTGAAATCTACAGTTGTCAGTAATACATAATAGAAAAATTTACCAAACTCTATGTATTAGATGCAATAAAGGATTGCACGAGGAATGTTTAAAAGAGCACAAATACTGCGAGATGAAATGTGCCTTTTCAAATTGAGTTTACTAACTCATGAATGAAATGAAAGGTGTTAGACAAAATCGGGTATACAAGACTAATTTATATTGCTTAAAAAAATATATTTTTTCAAAATTATGCTAACTGTAGATGTTTTTACGTTATATAAATTTGAAAAATATTTTCCGACCTGAAAAAAAAATTGTTTAAATGTTTTCCATAAACAAAATGAACATAGACTAATTAAAATTCATTTTCAATTAAAAAAAATATGTTTTGAATAAGTTTTCAAAATTTTACTTAATTTTTTTATCCTATTTCAAGAGGTTGATTGGCAAAAAAATTTTTTTTATAAAACACTGAATTCCTCAAAAATCAGGCGTGAACCTTCTGGGAGTGGAAACGGAAATTGCAGAGAGTGCGAAAGGGTTAATCGCTCTCTGGAGGGGGTTTCGCAGAGGGTAGTGTGAAGGCCCTTCCCCAGCGGTCCATGGATGGGCAGCCCCAGGTGGCAGGGACGGCCTCCTCCCCCACCAACCCTCCCCCCGCCGTGCCGTGGGCGATCGACGACCCCACTCGCGTCCTTTGCCTCCGTGGCGACGGCCCCGGAGCGAGAGGTGGGGAAGGCGGGGAACCCGAGACGGCGGTGCTACTGTGAGGGATTGTTGGGTAAACAGGAAGTCTCGTCGAGGGTTATGCCTGGAGGAGGGTGGTGGGAGGGGCGAGAGGGTTTCACGCCGTCGAAATGTCACAGCACGAACGCACAGACGCCCGCGCGCGCGCCCGGCGTGGGGGAAGCGCCGACTCGCTCTCGCTTCCGCGGTCACGGACAGAGAAGGGGAGAGGCAAGAGGGCGGGAGGGACGGGCGGAGCGGAGCGGAGGAAATCGGTGATCTCAGGCGTGAACGGAACCGAGTCTATGGCGAAGTGATGAATTCCTTCTGCCGCCGTAATTGGATCCACGAGTCTTCCTTTTTAGCGCAAGGCTGTTTTGGTACTTGTGCTCGAGTTGCTGGAGCTCTTCTGTAGGATTGAACAAATTTACATTTTAGATTTTGACGTAGACGTGTATATAAATTCACCGTAGAAGGTGAATGTAAAACGATTTTAATGGTTGACTTCCATTCTCCATGAATTACCATTCAAATAGGAATATTTCATTATTTTATGCCAGTAATTAAATGATTTATGGTTTATATCAAACCACATTTTTTATTACCTTTTATTGCGTAACTATAGTCTGACTTCATAGGTTCCCATTAATTTAAATATTCCTAAACAAGTATTTTACACTTAATTTTAGTGTAGGGGTACGAATTATTTCTAAGCAAATCCCCTTCATTGCCAGGTACGTCAGAGTGACCCCATTCTAAATTAAAACCCCTGCAAGTGTTCATATTTCCGTTGCTTTAAGAATACTATTTTATTCATCTTGATTTCACCTGAGTGAGACAATATCATATGTAATGGATTTTATTTGTAATGAAAACTGTCCTTATGCATTCCATTTTTCCCTGCGAGTACGCTGGTGAAGCCAATGATGAGCGCGTATTAATAATTCGGGCAACATTTCTTCATTTTTTCCCGTGGTTTGCTGGAAAATTCCGAAGACTTCCCCCCCTGAAGACATATTAATGAACATTACGTTCTACACCTTCTTGAATGATAGTGGTTATGTGGCGTGCCTTGCTCTAAGTGTTATTATATGTGTATTACAGTCCTAAAGAAACAGTAAACAACTACTGCTCTAAGATCCAAATAATTTACGGACCACTTCTTCTTCTCAAAATATTTTGTAACATTGACGCTGTCTTTGACATAATACTTGGGTTGAATAACTTTTTTCCACTTTAATATCTAATTAAACATCTCTTAGCTCTATCAGCCATTCATATTTTGGTCCCATATGATTGTCTTTTTAATTGTGCGTTCCTCGTTGGTGTGCTTAGCAATTTCTGGCAGCCTCTTCTCATAGTTTTTTTTTACCCAGTAAATTTTGTCAAACAATAGATTTCCAACACAATGAATATCCTTTAGAATTTCCCAGGTTACATGTACCATATGACATTTTATTTAACCGTTTTTTATTCTTGTTTTATATTTTCCTTTTAAGTAACCAGTCAACGGTGCAAATAATTGTCATTTATCGTGATAAAGAGAGTTTTATTTTCCAAGGAGCAGAGCATTTCAAATAGTCATTTTCTCTTTCAATACTGGTAACGATAAAGGGTAATGATGTTTTCTTATAACCTACTCAGAAATGCTGTTTCTCTTCTGGAACTTCGTCGATTTGTGTGAAAAATATTTGTTGAACTAAGCACATGGCATGCGTGTAAATTAGTAAATATAAATATTCAGAATTAATTAAATAATTTATGAATGAATAAATTTTCATGCTTATAATGGCATACGCGCGAAGTTAAATGATCGTGTACCTTCAAGTACCTTCCTTGAGAGTTCAGTCCAAGAACTCAACTTCCACTCCCTCTGACGACAAAGGTTGGAAACACGTGCCCGAAGCTCCGAGAGGTGGCTCTGTTTCGAAATGAAGAGAAACCCCAACAAGTTTCGGCACACTCCTTCCGCCCTCTACACGACCGTCTTCTCGCAGTCACAAATTTAACAACTGGATTTAAAGGCATTAGGATAGTGGTAGTTTATCTTATTTTACCACCATTTGTAAATCTCCAAAACATAAATCGGTTATATAAACATAATTTATTCGCTAAGTATAGATAAAAATCCTGATGAAGTTCTTCTCAATTTCATATTTGGTAAGGCATGATTCTCTCTCTTACTGGCCAAATTTTGTTTTAAACTTTTTCAATCCAATTCAACATAACCGACCGAATTCCATTTCCATCCTTATTTACGCATCAATCATTTCTGTCCGACCTGAGGGACCGGACCAATGCCGGAAAATAGCGTTCGCCCCGTGCTTTCTATTTCATTGCAGATTCAATCATTCTCGTAAACGCTAAAACCGCACCCATTGCTTTTCTTAAGATTTGAACATTGACAGTAAATCTATGAGATTACTTCATATGCCTACTTATAATAATATATATAATTTCCATCTACTTCCTACGATCCTCTCCTAAGATTTTGGCGGAATAAGGAACTTTTTTTGATCTTCTGGAGAAATGTCTGACATCAAAACTTTCCGAATCTCTTTATAAACAATTTTTTGTTTTTATATTTATTTCACTGAAAAATATATTTAAACTAAAATAAATAACATTGCCGTTATGGTTTTTCCTTCGCGCTGTAAGGCATCGTTATCGCTTTTGACTTTTCGTGTGCGTGACCTGCAATTGACAGGTATGAATCAAGTTTTGTTATCCAGTTTCATGGAAATAATCAACTCTATGGTTTATCAGAGGCATGTAATATAACTTCCTCACAAAAGTGAAGTTGTCATGTTCTTCTAATTGTGGTGATTAATCAAGACTTTTTCGCATGTCAAGTAAGAAATTCGCCTATGAGAAAGTCGTTCTTCTAGTTCTGAGGTGTACGAAGGGTGAACAAACTTTGTTACCAGCCTGAGAATATAAGTAATTCTAAGTTTTTCTGGTAATATTTGAAAATATAGACTTATTTAATACAGTAAATTTATCTTTAGTTTCAATGCAAAACGAAATTTAATGCGACTTCTGTAATTTTCAAGTATAAGTAAATGAAATTTATTTATTATTTTTTCATCGCACTTTTTTTACAATTTCCCATGACACGTAATTTACTTTTACCAATTTTTTTGATGAGTCATTTTAATATAAACGGAAATATTTTAAATTCACATTATATATTTGTTTGCATTTCCAGCACAGAATTCGCTACTTGTCTCTTCGTTTTCGTTTCATTAAGTGTAGTAATCTCTTGAGGAGACATGGAAAGATTAAACCGTTAAGTTTTTTACAGTAAACTCTGTGAAATTAAACCTTGTGATTTTCTTTTCAATACTCTACAAAGTTACCTAGCATATAATTGATTTTATTAAGGGAACAAGTATTTTTATTCTTCTTAAGGTAATGTAGCTACTTTCAATAAAATAAAATTAATAATTTTTTTTATTCTCGTGCAAGCAATGGGCAAGATGAAGGAATTTCCGTTACAGCAATATATGACCGTCGCCATCTATGTTTCTGCTATGTCTGATATGTACGAGAGGTGGTCATGAGTTACTAAAATCCTTAGGATGTAAATAAACCTTGTGTTTAGGTGGCAAGGTGACACCGAACGAACGACATATCCCTTAGTTAACTTAATGCGTCTCTGGTGTATATACCAAAACCATTCTTCTCTATCCCACTATTAAACACTTTTAGAACTCTGCTATAGACATTAGCTATATTGAGCGACCTTGAGACAATATTTTCACGAATAAAAATGTATTTTTCTTTTGTAAAACGTTGTTTACATGTTTGCATCTTCCAAGGGCAGGACGTCGGCTTTCCGTATAAAAGTTACAGTTTGCCTGCCAGCCACTTCGTTTTGTGGTGCTGCGTAAGCACGTGTGTAATTACCCCAAATTTCAGGCAGTAACGTTGGGTATGCCAATTGCTTGTGTGTCCTCACATATTAAGAATCGAATCTCAAAATTATTTGTACCTGGACTGAAACCGTAATTATTTGTCTTTTCCTGGCAAAAATCTATCCAACTGAACTCTCCAAATCTTCAGCAATGTTAAACAATTGTAATTTAAAAATTGTGATCATTTTTGCTACTATTACTAATAAAAAGACACGTTTTTCTTCGTACCGTTGTATCATAATTACGTGTTAAATTTTATTCAGATTTTGAATGAGTCTATACTATACTATAAATTCATTTCCGAGTCTTATAACAGTCATAATTACACACATAACTGGCTTGCGATTTATTTAGATTATTAGATGATAATGAACAATGTCATCAAACATAAAGTATATGAAATGAGATTAATTTTCCTAAAAAATCGACCTACTCGGCAGACACGTAAAATCTTAAATGGCTGCAGCATTAATATTTTTACGAAGAACCACCTTTTGGAGTAACTACTCGTTTTTAAATTATGAAATCACATTCTCCCTCTTTCTTGGGTATCTGAAATTCTGACTTCATCCTTCAAACTCGATATTCCTCCATCTTTCAGTATCCTTTCCATATACGTACTTTCTCGCAACATTTGCAAATCACATAAATAAATACCTCTCCTCTTATTATATTTTCCACCAGCAACTCGTTGGTTTGTTAATACTAGGTACAAAAACACTTTTCTGTTCCACAAAGCAAATTTTTTTAATTTGACCCATTTCAATTCAAAGTATCATCTTCTAGCAAAAATCTTTCTCCGTGTTCAAGCCGCAGCGTTTACATACAGGCCATGGAGTATGTGAAATGAGAGGTTAGGTTATGGGGAGGGAAAGGATGGGGGAAAAGGTGAAGAGTATTGGGGTGATAAGGCGGTTGTGACAGGAGGTTATGTCTTGGTGCAACATAATCTCATATGTACATTAATATTTAACCAAGCAATCATTTTGAGGAGAAAAAGTTAGGAGAGGTGGCGAATAAGTATAGAGAAGTTCCTTATCTAAATTTTCTAAGGATTTCAGAAGATTTAAAATTTCTAGTTTTTCTAAATTTTCCAGTCTCGAACCCGATTTTTCTTTGTGTTGAAGGGATATTAGAGAGTTGAAGTCACTTGTGAAGTTGTGTTCAATGAAGTGTTTAGCCAAGCGGTTGGTGATGTTGTCATTAAAGATGCATGGACGGTGCTCTCTGGCCATCATTTTGAAATTGCGTCCTGTTTTTCCTATGTAATAAGTGATAATCAAGGCATTTACTTGGCATTTTTTCGGTGACTTTATTCACACCGCTTTTAAATCATTAATCCTATCTTTTTTGCTCCCTAGAAGATTACCCGAGTATTTTTAACTATAAAAATTGATTTATTTTTATCCTTCGATAACAATTTGCTAAAAGTGGACAAAATATTACCCAGGTAGAGAAATCGGCACCAGTTCGAATCATTAGTGGTGGTTCTATGGTTGTAAATTCTGGAGAGAGCTATACGGTTTATTTTACTGCAGTACATATTATTAATTAAATTATCGTCATACCCTCTATTGGACAGTATTTATTTAATTGTATTTAATTTATTTTTCTCCTGTCTAAGTCGGATATGAGGATCGCTATTAATCTACGTAGCATTGAATAAAACGCTGCCATTTTTTGTGAAAAATTGTGTCATGAGCTACTATAGCTTGAGTGTTACTTCGACCGTGTAAACTTTTTTCCCGGAAAATGGAAAACTCAAACTTCTGATTTTGTGTATTCTATATTTTATAGACATAACTATGTGGAAATCCATTTCTGAGAAATAAGAATTACGTACTACGTATCCTACCATTAAGATTTGGCTTTTTTGTGGTAGATCTAATTATTTAATAGTGTTGTCAACTTTCACACTGCTAGTGAAAGTAGTCGCATTAAAAATATATGTTGTGGAACAGTAAGGTGTTTTTTTTTACCTGGTGTCATAATGAAAAAGTTCCATTAAATGATGCCTCCTACGATCGCCCTTGGTTTGCCTTAATCTTTAAATATAACGTTGGGAAACAATTGACGGCAAACGGCGGGAGACAATGTGTAACGCGGAAAACATCACTACGTGTAACGTATAGGCAACAGTCCCAACCACCGGGCACGTCAACTCTCATCTATGAGGTATGCACGGAGAGTCAATCAGGGTTTGCCCAGTCACCTGCCACCTTCAAATTTGGATACTGGAGCCACCTGCCATTTTTCAATTCCTCTCTGCGCATGCGCGTCAACTATATTCAAAACGGCTATTATGTCCGCCCAGCGAAAGCTCCCGTCCTACGTTTTCACGTTTCATGTCTCCGGTTAACGTTTGCCGACAATTGTGTCCCAGCCTTATTCTTGTCATAATCTTCGTTCCGCCACTGTGTTCAAAAAGGAATGTAAAGCCGTGAAATTTTTA
This sequence comes from Rhinocypha anisoptera, assembly GCA_011762765.2. Lineage (NCBI taxonomy): Eukaryota > Metazoa > Arthropoda > Insecta > Odonata > Chlorocyphidae > Rhinocypha > Rhinocypha anisoptera. The sequence goes on from WURS02081424.1 coordinate 13,015, forward strand.
ACCTTAATAATTAAGCCATTGAAATATTGAAAGAAAAATATGATGGTCAAAAAACCACGAGGTACTTGCATATTGAACATAGAAACATAAATAAAGGATCTATGCGTGGTGAATTTCAAGATTGCATAATTTTAACTTCAGTGTCTGCTTTTATAATAAATGGTATTCGTATATTCCAAATAAGGTATATACCTGTAAGTAGCACATTTATAGCTTTTTTGTGGAATATTATTTACAGTGTAATTTCATGCAGATTAACATCGAATAGAGAGATTATCTCAGGAAAGTATGTATATGTATGAATGCTGAATTAGGAAACATTATTCGTATAATTTTGGCATTTCAGGTTTAGTGTATAGAAGGATTCCATCTAAAAAAGTATAGTACGTACAGAAATATTTAAATATACAAAGTGCGTTTCAAATACGCCGAGTTATCTTATACGTGATGACGACACGGCGAAGTTGAATATTAAATGTTATTTTTTGTGAGAATATGGTATAATTATTTACTTGTTGAAATAATATTTGATACAAGCTCTATCTTAAACCGACCAATATTTGAAATCGGACTCTCATTAAAGCTTCAAGTTATACAATCAAGCTATTCTTGTTCCTACCGAATGTTCCAAGGGAATTAATTGGCATAACTAGTCGTTATTTAGATAATACTCATTCAGAAAGCAGTTTCACCCCATAATCCAACTTAGTTTAACCTAATTTCATACATTAAAGTCCTCGTCTTCCATCCTTTCCACTTCTATATCATCAGACTTCCGAGTACTTCTTGTGACTTCGACAGCAGATGTTTCCTCCGCTGTCTCGCCCTACTGACACTGGTCCCGTAGTAATCAGGACCTTGTATTTCTGTAAATTTGGCCTGATTTTTGGGACAAATGATCGAAGCGATTTCTTTCCTTCATAGTTCTTTTGACGTAACACCATCACTCAAATAGACATTCTATTGTGGTCAGTTTCCTGTCGACTCACTGAGAAATAGACGTTGCTTGAACATTCTCTTCTACCATACGGTCAAACTGTCTTGACAACACCATTGGAAGGTAATCCATTATTGAATTTGTTCAAACAAATTTTATGGAATTCGCTTTTACATTGATGCTTAAGATTGCAGTTACCATCCTTTATCAGAGCATGTACCTACAACCTGTTCTCTAAAGTTCATGCAAAAGATCTTATGATATAGAACTCCTCTCCTTGCACCAATGTATCCCAAATCAAATTCATAAACAATCTAAAACTGGGTAATATCTCGGATAATACCTACATATGGTCAAATTCAATATATACATATTTAAGACGCATTCAAGAACGTATTCACATTTTAATGTATTCTTCCGTCAAAACGGTAGCACCAAAAATGATTTGGGAAAGAGAGTGCTCACCTATTACCCGTAATTATGTCTTGTGTTTTGATATCTGTAAGCTTTTCTTTTATTATTCAATTAGTGTCTGCGAATATTGTCTCCGACATGCCATTTAGTTGCTGCATTTTCATTTTAGGGTATTTATCGTATTTTCATTTCTATTTATTACATTTTTCATTCTGGTATATAGACAAAATAAATCACGCCTCCACTGTGAGAATAAGAATGGCAAGATAGTTTTTACTCCAGTATTGAATAAAAAAAATGTCGCCTAACTACTAGTACTACTTTGGGTAAATATTTCGAGACTTACCGAATTCGCAGGTATTAGAACCAATAAAGGATTTGAGGAAACGAATTTATGTTCACGAAATCTCACTTGTGACAGCTTTGGCGGGTTTTGATTATCTTCGTGTTTGGCGGGCGCTTCATTTCCATGATAGAGATAGACAAGCACTCGTAGAGGCTCGAAAGGGTTCTCACGCAGAAAAAAAATGACCGGAGCGTTCGACTTGATAGGAAATCGGGTCTTGAGGGGGGTGGGTGGAGAGAAGGGAAGTGTGGGACTGGGGTAAGGGGAGGCAGCGAACGGAGGTGATTGGGAGTGGATAAGAGTGGGAGGGGGTGAGGGGGGGGGGGGAATGTTGGACCGCGAATTTGCTTTAGAAACGCGTCGAATCAATGAATGGGCTGAAATTGCGTTGGCGATGAGTGCCGTCAGCTCGTAATCTAGCCGTCGCTGCCCTCTCTCTCTCTCTCCCCATAAAACTTCCTCAACGGTTATTCTCTATTCCTATGGGGCAAATTTCGTCACTTTGGTATCGCACTATAAATGACATTTTTGGAAATTCAATGGTTGGGTTATAAAAACTCCTAAAATGATGACTTAAAAGTAGCACTTGATTTTTTATCACGAAAACTATTATTCAAGTCGTAATAGTAACTCGGTATGGGTCTCAGTAAACACAGGACCAAAAGTCACCAGTAATTAAGAATTGGGTATTAGAGAACCAGGTTTTGTTACCGCAATATTCCCTGCTAATAGCGTTTTACAGGATTAAGTCAATAACACGAAAAATGTTTTTTCACGTAAATTTAATGCAAATTTATTTGTTAGTTTATGTATTAACAATATCCAAATATTTTGGTACATATGTTTAATTTTAAGTATTTCATATTATATTACATCAGAAATGTAATTTTTAATAAGGGAAAAATGAACACAAGACAAACTTGATTTCGGTTAATTGTTTCCACATTTCAATACATATTATTAGCATACTAAAACATGTTTCGAGCTTAGACGTTTTAAATATATATATGTATATAGATATATATTTCCGTTAAGCACGCCTAACCGGCAATTGGGAATTCCGTGTTCAAGTCCCGGTTGAGGGCAACACTTTTTTCTCATATGAATTTGTCGGTTTCCATCAATATTTTCTTCCGTATATTGTGTTTATATTTCCTTTTATATGTTCCTATCCCTTTCCTAATTTGCTATCATTTGAATGTTGTATTTTCGCCATATGGCGGTTACTTCTGTATGAATGAGTGTATATATATATATATATATATATATTTCTATTCCTTATTTTTTACCTTGTTTCATACATAAACTAAGGTGGATCATAACAATGGTGATAAATACCTACTCTCACCTCTTATAATGCATGAAATAAACTTCCCTTCAATTTTGGCGACAGTCATAATCCGACAACTACAAATACTGTTTCATTCCTTAAAACATACTCTAGTTATTCTTGTCAGTTCACGAAAGTTTATTTGATATTCTAAAACAATCGTCGTAATGTGCATATTCACTAAAAAGTCAAGATTGAGAAGTAGTTCCTTTTATTGCCGTTGAACGCTGCGAAGGTGAAATTCCACTTTTTCCACTTTGATGTAACTAAAATATTCACTTTTCTGTCCAGTATTTTCATTCGGACTCCGATCGCGTTTTATGAGCCAAATTTGTATCCCGCCATTTTCCGATACCCCTGTTAACATTGTTACTTGCTCTTGATTCATGCCTATCCAGCGACCTTCCTTCCTCATCCCACCTCCTTCACAGTTTTATCCCTTCCCCTATGTATCCCCCTCCAATCCATTTACACTCAGGAACAAATGTTGAACGAAAAGGTTTCCCTCTCTTATTGCTCCCTCTAAATTTAGCCTGGTAATGACAGTTGAATGATAAATCCGGATTGACTAATTAATTTTGTGCTGAATAATGCATCGGTTAATTACGGAATCCCGAGCATGTTTGATTTAGCGTGGAAAAAAATCGTTGCAACGCTCCAGTGAATGAAACCTTGTATGTTGACTATCATTTCACTCCCTAAAGTTAATTATAATACTGTGACATCAAGTAAAAAGAATCCCGCAGCTTCAGGGAATATTTATTTTTATCCCACCGCCAATGGCTGGTTGGATTTTAAGCAACTCTTTTATGGAGTCTTTTAGCGAGTCTTTTATGGAACCAAATCGTATTTTCCTCTTACAATTTCAATCTCTTCGGATGGTTCAATATATGATTAAGAGGAAATTATTTAGTGCAGCTGCCACCTATACTATGATTCCTAGATTGCGTAAAAATTCAAAACTTTTTATCACGACGCAGACGATGCCTCAGCAGCAGAGACTTTGCTAGGTCGAGATTATAGCGACGTCATTACATTCCTTAAAGGTTCATTTTCCGTTAAGGTCGCATAACGGCCAGCGACGGAGCTGCCATTCCACGACCGTTAACCGAGTATATGGGTGTCCAAGGCGGCGACGCAGTGGTATGGAAGAGGGAATTGAAAGGTAACACGTCCGGCGGAGCGCTTAAAAAAATACAACTCCCGTCCCCACTTTCTTGCTGTCCTCATATAGTTCAACCGACGACCGCTCGTGGGACTATATTGCCTCGACAAGTGTGTCCACACGCAAGTTCGCCCTTGATTTTCCGGATTCGAGCGCGAAAAAACAGGAAAGGATGTCCACCGCTACAGATCCCCCACTCTTCCCCCGACGTATAACAACATTTTTTTTACTGTTATAATCATTGCCGTCGTAATCTTTTACTGGCCCCTTTAAGTGACGCAAGGAGTGCCAGTTTTTGAGTCAGCATCGTAGTCTCTCCATCGCTCGGAATATACTCCCGACATCTCTCTCTCTCTCTCTTCTTCTCTCTCTCTCCCTCCCTCCCTCTACCCCATTATCTCTCTCTCTCTCTCACACACATCTCTGCAGTTCTTATGCGTTATTCTGTGGCGAGCAAGGCTGTCGCTGCTGCTGCAATGCAAGGCTATCTCCGGATCCATCTCTTATTCCTCCGATCTCTCTCTCTCTCTCCCCATCTCGTCCAAGTCGCGTTCCGCGCGCCCACCCTATCCCTCCTTCCGTACTTCGCTTTACAATCGATGTCCCGGCATCGGCTGTAAATGGAGGGGATATGAGGGTCATCAATGAGCCTTGCGAGCCACTCTTGTCCTTCCTGCTCCGCAACCCCTTCGGCGAAGGGAAGGGTTTCGGGCGACGATGTGCGGGCGAGCGACGCGGGGCCGGATCGCCCTCTGCTTTGCGATTCTACTTCCGTTGTTCGAATGGGCAGGATTGTTTCGACGAATAAATATCCCCCTTCGAAAAGAAAAGAGATTTCCTCTTACCAGGAAAGTATTGCCTCATTACAGAACCATAGATACTCTTCGAAACTAGCTGATGTACCATATAACTGATAAGTTACTCGTAATCGACGACTCAATGGCATCAGAGCTTAAGCATCTTGCAAACGTTCAGTGTTTAGTTGCGGGGTGTACTCAATCGAACAAGGTCTTAGCCTAATATCTAATATGACTATGAATAACAGGTTAAAGTATTTGTAATTACAAAAAAATACATAATGATACACTACCTATTAGGAATACGATTTAAAGATATATTTGCACTGAATTATAAAACAGGAGTAGATTTGGATAAAATTTCAATGCAAAGGTTAATTGAAGGTTATGTTTTTGTTAATTGAGAACAATATTAAATTAAAACTACTAAAAATTTCACTTATTTTCATTTATATTTAATTAAAGATAATATTTTAATTTTTTATTTACGACATCTTCAGTAGTTTGAAATAATTTATTTATTAGAAAGGGTTTTGATGAGTACATATCTGTAATATGAATTACTTTCACATGAGATTTTTCTTCTTCTGTCACAATAACAAATGTAATTGCACAATTTTAATTGCTTTTCTTGATCACCATTACCCTTCGGACTAAGTTAAAGTTTTAGAGAAAAAGAGAATTACCTACTACTAAAGCTATAGATTAATAGAGTGGGCAACTAAGAACAGCTCGGATAATTTGTGACAAAAATTTTACTCATTTCAAGAAAATAATTGGAAAGAAATGCCAAAATACGCCAAATATGTTTGAGACAATAATAAAAAATAATATTGTACATATGAATATAAATGCCAACATAGAATTATTAAAGGTTTCGTGTTTATAGGAATATGTTGTGAGTGCTTGATATGAATAAATTCACAAAAGCACCCATACAAACATAATAATTTCGTTCACCTGCAAAAACTCAGGAAAGCATTAATTTTTTCCGGAGTTTTTCCCTCATAGCCAAATATTTCGGCGACTATAAGCTTGAGTTTTTATTTTTCTGATAAAATACAAGTAATTTCTTTTGGCAATGTTTTTATTATTTACTACGAATATTAATATTGCTCTGAGATTCATTAAAAGTATTCATTACGATGACAGCTAGTTAATACTTTCTTTTCTAATAAATTCCTTAAATAAATACTTTGCTTGGACTACTCGTTTAGCAATTTGCTTCGTGGACCAACTTCGTCGTGTCCAGCGGTACAGATCTGTACTCACATGACTTGAAGCCACAATACTCCTGCCAAACACGGGTATAATATATTGTCTTTTTGAATTAACATTTATTCGTTGGACCAGTGCCAGATACACAGTTAATGTCGTAGCTTCTTGGCTATCTGCTTCACATAAATATTTGATTTTCCCGTCAGCAAAAATTATGAATTCAGTCATATCAGCAATTGGATCCCAGCCTGCATTTGTTTTGGCTTGAGCCCCTTGTTTTCTTTCTGCCTCACTTTCAGATATGAACCTTTCTATCAAGGTCCAATTTGGTGTGTCATTACTCCCTATTATTTTCAAATTATACCGTTATATATATAGTTTATAGCAATGTACTTTTAGTTACAAGAATAAAGGTTGATTAAAGATCAAGATACCCCTATCTATCTCAAAGAACGCTTTATCACAATCCTGTTTCCCCTCGATATATAATCATATTTATTTTTATTACTAATAGTTAATACAATTTATTAGTAATAATTCAAAAATATGGAACAATACATTTAATACTGTCAAGTAAAAGTTATTGGAAGAGATAATAGACTGATTATATTAATTTAATCATAGAAAAATCTTTAGTTTTACATTATAATGTATTCCAAGAAAAATTCAGTCAAATATAAAAATGAATATACTTATGTTCCATGAGATTAAATGAATTGAGAAAAAGTTTTAATGTAAATACATAGTAATTATTCTATGCATACGAATACTTTTGGATTGAGAGACAAGATATTATATTTGAATAGGTAAATCATTCCTATTGAATTAATGATGTCACAATTTGTGATTTAAAAAAATTTATGTTATTGAAGCTGTCAATGTTTACAGCTATGTTCTTTTTACAAACAGTCCATTGAATTTAGAAGAGGTTTTTCTCGAATCGTAAGGTTTCGAGTGTGTAAAATTTGGTTTTTGATTTTCCTAATGATATGAGTATCATTTTGCTATAACACTCTTATATTTAATGTTGTGTTAACACTTTTATAACATATTTGACCTATTTAATTAGTGAATCATCATACATTTACCGGTATTTCATTCTCTTAGCCTTTATAAAAATCCGATACGTGACTCGCGAAGGAACTCCCATATCTGTGGCTTGAAGATATTCACTGCTTTTTTATTCGCTAATGTATTTTGAAATTTTTTTCCCAAACTTATGAAGTCAAAGTACCGCATATTGTCATTATTATCCAGCCATTGCTTTTTATCTGTCACTAATATCCCGTTATATTGTTGTTTCAGAACCTTTTTAATCTCCTTAGTCGTCAGGCATATCCATTCGCTCCAATTCATCTGCCTGATTATAGTTCATTCCCTCTTATTTGTCGCGTATGTTATCTCTATATCATACATTTATAATGAGTCACGAAAGTGATTCTATTAACTTCAATTAAATATCCTGTAAGCCGTGGGAGGGGCGGTTGAGTCCACGCCAAGCATGTAATTTTATTTAAAAAATTAATAATTATTTAGTGTTAAAATAACGCCATTCATACAAAAACATTCAATAAGTCATAAATTATCTATTCATTGTAGAATAAACATTATTAATTATAGGAAGATCTGTACAAGAATGTTTGAGAATTCGGACTATAATTAATATTAATCTTACTAATTACCGCATTCACTCTTACGAAGAAATCTTTGTTCTCTAATATTGTGGGGAAAATATGACATTTTAAGTGTATTCGTCTTTCGGTGTATCTTCCTGTATGTTCGGGCGTGTTCCGATCTAGCAGAGTAAAGCAAACATTTTAATATGCCTATAACCTCTTTGATGAAGGAATCTGTCGCAAATTTACACATTTAATTTAACGTGTAGTTCGATCAGCTATTAACGAGTGGCTCCTAACCTAATTCCTACAGTAACGACATGGTACTTCTACGTTGATCATAAAATTTTTTTCACAAATATAGCTGCTTTTCGTTCCACTCAAACTTAGCCCAACACGAAGCCTAACTTCTGAGGGTCCGATAGACTCGCAACATACTATAGTTGTGATTAATAAGTGTGAATTAAGATCACTATTTTAGCTTTAAATTACATGTGTCTCAAGTATCATTTTTGGGAATACTAACCTTTTATTTTCCTTTCCCCAATTCTTGCATTATTTAACACTTTATAATTATTCAATAAAATGGTTAGGCTTCATTTTTATGAATTCTAAACTGTTTATTTTCTATTCCTCAATTCTTAAAAAAAATTCTTTCTCCAGGACAGGTCTTTAGTTATCGTAAAACCAAAACAAGTGACATTTTCAGCGTTTTTTATATTCGTTTGTTTTATCTCTAAATCCTTTTTCGAGTTTCTCTCGGCGAATTATTTTTTAATTTTACTAATAGCCAACGTTTTAATATAACTTTTACGAACTCTGTTTACATTATTTAGTATCAGAATCAAATCTGGTGTTAACACATTCAGAACCAGTAAATTAACATAATCGCCTTAAAATTGTATATCATGCCTAAAGTAAATTAATGTGCAAATTGTGATCATAGATTTACTATCTTTACATATTGAAGTAAGCATGAGGACTTTATGGATTGAATTCTCGTGAAATCAATCATAAAACCTGTAAGAATATAAGTAATTGTGAAGCGAGTACTAATCAAAAACAAAAACATAAAATGTGACTAGCCGTAACAAACTACTTTACTAACTAAGAGACACCGACCACAACTCCTTCCTTATTTTGTTCTTTCTCCGAAATTTCTCTCATGAATGAAATAAAAGTGCACGATAAACTTTTCTTATATTCTGGTGTTATGTTACCATCAATGCAAGAAATATTGTTTCTTCAAGATAACCTGTTCACTGCAAATTAATAATATTTATCTCGAGGTAACTAGTAATAATTTACTTTTCGTAATGTATCATGATCCTACTTAATCCTCCAGAATTTTCCCGATTATTTTTATCTGCTTTTTATCTATAATTTTCTTTCTGGAATTTTGTCATTTTCCCCATTTCTCTCGAGTGCAGTTATTATTTAAAATATTGTTCTGCACCAAGTCTTCACAAATATTTTGTATTCCATCTTTCCTCATCATTATTATTCTTCCGTCCTTATTCACTCCTACTTCTATATTCCTTATTAATTTTTACTATCATTTTACCATTCGTAGTTTTTTTTTTAATTTTTCTCCTTTTTATGTAATTTTAAGTTCGTTTAACGTATTTTTGCTTGTCTGTGTGTAATCATTTTCTTCTTTATCTTGTAATATACATATTTCTACCTTTCCTTACGTATCTAGGGTGAAATATTTCTTATTTCTTCTAATATTATATATATTATGTTCCATTCTGTTATTGCATTATTCTGTTCAATTAAAAAAAATACATATTTGCTACAAAAAAATAATTCTTGTTTTTCCACGCTCACCCTCTTCTGCGAGACCTAATACCTGATGGCACCTTTCTCTGAACAACAGCATTAGTACGTAAATTGCAAGAAGAAAAAAATAATCACTCAATCTTCGCACCGTTTCAACGCCACCTCAATTTTCTGTCACCCTTAGAGTGCAAGGTTGAGTAAGGGTCAGGTGTACATATATATGTATAATGTAAATTTTAGATATTTATTATATATTTAATTAGATATGTCAGCTTCCATACATACTTTAGAATTTAATCATTTATCCTTGAATTTAATGCACACGTATGATTACAAATGTAAGCCGGGAAAATCGAGCCTGAGGCACATCAAAAACCTACCTTAACCGGCTGATTACCCTTCATTCATTCATTATTCCTTATTAATTACATACATATAAATTTTTAGTTTTATTTAGATGTAAAGTCGTGTATATTTAGCCTAACATTATTTATCCATATTTTTAATAACCTCATATCTTCAAAAACATTTTAAAGCCGTTTTTATTCCGATATTTAGGCCACGGATTTATGTTGTAATATTTCTTTCCTATAGTTCCATTAATACTTTTTAAATCCTCTTTCATTCATGAGCTAACTTCTATCGATTCATAAATCTCGTGTAATAACCTGCGTATATTTAGTTATGATATTTTTCCAAGGAGTTGTTTCAAGCCAGGTCAACTGCTAGGCTCGTCAAACCGGAAGGAAGGATATACAAGGATGGGATTGGAAGAATAAAAGGAAGTTACAGCTTAGAAGAGCCCTTAAATTTATGTTTCATCTAGTAGTTGAAACTAAGTCATAACTAGGTTAATACCATCAAATTAAATAAATACTAATTTAGGATTAATGATGTTAGGGGTATTAATTTGCTTTTAATGCGTCAAATAGAATACTCACAAGCTTATTACTTATTACCTAAAAACGGCAACAGAGAATGGTAAATTCTTAAAAATTTCTTCTCGCTCATTTGAGATATCGTTGAGACAATTTTTTTCTCGTGGAAATAAGAGCGATGAAACTGAATTTGGGCCGCCCTCTTTCGATGGCGGAGCGCAAAGCGTAAGGCTTCGGGGTCTCCCCCTTCGGGGTCGGATGGATTCGTGAAAAAGCCTCCGATTTCAAAATGTGAAGCCGCGAGAGTATTTCAAAACAGTCTCCGAGCACGCACGCATGGCATCTCCCTCCCTCCCTCTTTTTCCATGTCTTTTTCATCCCATGTTCACCCCCCACTTTCTCCCCTCTTCCCTCCCTCCCTCCTCTTCCTCCCCCCCACTCCCACTTTTCTGTTCCTCCCTCCCCTCTCCATCCCTCCCCCCAACCTCCTAACCCGCTGCAACAATCTTTTCCTCTCTCTCTCTCTCTCACTCCCACTTCTACTCCCATCCCCTTTCTTTCCAAATTAGCGAACCAAGCTCCGAGCATTCTTATCTCGACCGCTCGATTTGCATGTTCCAATCGGAAGTGCGCAGACTAAGGAGGCCCTTTTCTTTTTTTTGGGGGGGGGGGGGGAGGGAATAATGGAGGGGGTGGGAAGAAAAAAATGAAGAGAGGGTGGTGTAGAGGAATTT
>WURS02081425.1:0-10190 GCA_011762765.2 Rhinocypha anisoptera
CGACGCTCTTCCGCTCCCCCCCCCCTCCCCCCACTATACCTCCCAAAACCCCAACCCTCTCCTCCCCCCCCCCCCCTGAACCTCACTGACCCCACCACGCCTAAACCCTGAGAGTATAAATACCTGGCCATGTCAACTAAAACTTTGTATCTGATGATGACACCTATGCATTCGAAACTAGTAATACCAAGAAATAAAATTTTTGGAAAGTTATACAGTTTTCATTTGTCAACCCCTGTTTTATGATAAATCCTTTTTAACTAAGAGAAAAATTGGCCTCATGCTTTGTTTACCATAATGCTTTCGCCTCTCAATAGATTAATGACATATCTATGGTATTTGAGAATAGTTAGAATGTGACTTTATGATGTGTGGTGGCAGCCTCATTTTTTCGTGACAGCTTTGTGCAGGAGAAAATTAGGTGTGGCATTTCTCTTTTAGTGTAGGTTTAGCCAGTAGTGAACCCTCTGTAATCTGGGACGACACTTATAGTCTGCATTTCTTATAATTTCCCCTCGAGTAGGGTAGTGGAGATTAGATTGATTAGAGTTAAAATAATGCAGAAATATATCCAAATATGTAATTCAATTTTACATTCCTTGAAAATTTCTGATCAATTAGATACTAAACAGTGAGTAAATACTTTGATTCATAACCTAAATGCAGAGGCTACTGAGGAAAATGACGAGGGTGGATCATAAAAGAATTACCTAAAACTCGGTGGATGGAATGCATTCGGTAAACTTGTCTGAGGGTCGTGAACCTTCATAAATGGCCCTGGAAAGGGGCAATTTATTCCAGAACAATAAGAAAGAGTAACCGTTTGAACCTTTCTTTGAAAGGTCGAGTCATAAAATTTGGTGAGGATCTAGAGAGGGTAGGAAGAAGGCAATCATACATACATATACATATTCTCTGCAGTTGCCCACCAAAAGGTAGACCTACATTTACTGCTGCCAGGTGGCTAGTACCCATAGCAGACAATTTTTCTTTTTCCTGTAAGGGGTCCCAATGTGCAGTGCACCTGCGAATAATTAACTCTCCCTATAACAATGTAACAAAATTTCTGTCCCTTGGATTTCGCTCTTGAAAGGTTTTATTGTACTTTTAACATTTTCGTGTTTTCCTGAACTTTTCTGTATGTATTGGTTTCACTTATAATCACATAGGTCCTCTAGCTGGAATGACACTTGTCAGGTACCTATATTTATGGCCAAAGCCATTATTATTGTTTAAACAGTACAGATATAGAGATTATCAGAATACACAAGCACTTCCACCAGATAAAAGTCATAGTCCTCTAGGAGGAATTTTGAAGTATTTTAATCAATTTTGTTGAACAAAATATGATTTTTCTTGCTTTCAGAGATATGAATCTTAGATTATATAATCTTATTAAAATTTACCAGTTTCTAATGACTTTACTCTGCTACTGTACTTACTCAGGTGAAATTACCATGAAAACATCAGGTTGTATCTCTGTTATGTGATCTGAAGTTGCACAAAGCACAGAGGAGAAACTGGCTTTATGTAAGGACTTCAGTTGTTCTGTAAAAAAAAAAATGAAATCATAATACTGCTGAAATATGTTGATAGTGAAAGCCTGCAAGACATATTTAAACCTACCACACTGACATTTTTTGCTTGCTATAAGTTTAAAATATTAAAAGAATTATTATTTTTGAATAGTCAGCACGGAGGTATTTCAAGGTATTCCTTGAAATACCTATTATAACTATGTTATTTTTTATAGTTTATGTTTACCTATTATCAGGGTTATCCTTATTTTTGGGTGTGATGGGAATGCATGTTACTTCATGTATCAAAGAATCAATGATTTTCCTTATCATGGCAGAGACATTTGTCCATGTAAAGAATAGGAGGGATCATCAGGTTATGCAGAATAAAAAGGATAATTCTGACAACCCTTTGTTGTATAATAAATGATTGGTGGCAGAGGTATGGCCCCATGACTGATTTCCATAATTAATATGGAAATGAAATAGTACGAAATAGATTGAGTGTAGATGTTCTTTGGGGGACCGGTGTCTGGAATTTAGACATCATGTTCACTGCTTTGGAAAGATAGGTTTTACAAGGATACCAGATATGTGTGAGTCCCATAGTAAATTGTGGCCAAGTTTGAAATCCAGGAACTGAAGATTATTGGTAGGAAGTACAAAGAGAAAAGGAAAAATTACTGGATTTTCTCAATGTTGACAGTATGCCAATTAGCTGAGAACTGGTGCCTCTGGCTCAATAGAGTTGAACAATTTACTACTGCTCAAGTCATTAAGATAATGACTGAAGGGAGTATCATTGGCATAATGTAATACCTTGCAAGGTACATTTACAGGTTGATCATTTATCATGATCAAAAAAATAAAGACTGAAGTAGGTAGGGACCCTTCAGGGACAATGTGATTCATTCGAATGATTGAGGGTTGATTATAGTTAATGTGTATGCAATGGGAATAGTCGTAAAGATAAGATTCAAGTATTAGTGCCATAGAAGAAAAGTTTTTGCAGCAGTAATGAATGTGAAACAATCAAAATCTTTTGATGGGTGATTAAAGCAATGGACGATTAATCTTCAAAAGAATTCAGTATTTATTTTGTAGGCACCCTTGTATTTATCATTTCTGGGTATTCTGTACATTCTGAACTGTCTCACATCCCCAGAGAGTATGCATATTGAGACTGTAGACCGATTGCCAAATGACATGAAGCAGATAAAAACAACAAATTCCTTTTAGGAAAGCTAAAGAAATATATGCTACACAATATGTAATGTGATGTCCATGAGTACCTTGATGTAGGATAGCTGTATTTAATTATCACATTGTTTTTTAATGCCTATAGGCATATTACTGCACTAATTATTGCAGTAAAAAGTACTGTAATAATTAATTTAAATGGCATGTAATGTATTCAATTTATTTATATACTTGAATGTAATATTATACTTGAAATGTAATATCTTTTACTCTATTGATGAAATCCTAAATAAGATTTGATATATGTATTATATAGTTATACACATTATAAATGTGTGACAAATTTGTAACATCCTGATCTCTTTAAAAAAATAATTTAAAATTAATAAGGTAAGAGATGTGGTAGAACATTTATCTGAAATGACTAATTAAGGCAAGCCGATAGTGTCAATAGCTGTATTGGCACTGCTTAAGAGGAAATTTCTCCTTGAAAGATGATGTTTGTTAAAAGTATTGAATGAAAGAAAAATAAGGATTACATTCAAGAAAATTATAGCATGGATGATCCATAATGAGAAAACATTGGGATGAAATCAATCTGGCAGTGGAAGGAATAATAAAATCTTGTATTTCCATAAATATGTGGAATTCCAAAGTTTTATTTGTCTTGTGCATCATAAAGGAGTTCCACAAAGTAGAGCCAAAGACGATTTCTTATATACAGCAGTGAAAATTATACACTGGTCACTTTCATTTTCACAGTTGGTTTATGGAGGTTACCCACCAACCTTTGGATAAGGAATGTGGAAAACCAGGAACATTGATAAAGAATCGATCAGCAAGACGGAGTCTTACAAACTGCTCCCCCAAAAGACAGGTGCCTGTGGGACCCAGCATTCCATCTCTGGACTGGTCTTCCATGATTACCCCCACTGGGAGATCCACATCATCAGGAGATAAATAGGTACTTTTCAGTAGCCCTATATGCTAGAAAACAAAAAAATCTCTTTTTATTGTTTAGTTCTTGATTTTCAATTAGTGGTTTTTCAATTTGGGTCATTATTTTAAATAAATATCAAGTTGAATTGAGTCAAATATGATTAAATGTGAAAAAATCTTATATATAGTATTTTTGAACATTTGGATTTTAACTCTTTCACACTGGAGCCCTAAACTTGTATACAGTCCCTGCATACAAGAGTGCGACAAAATAAAGCAAGCAATTAATACCATAAAAAGGTCATTCATACTGGGGGGATGATACTGAATGCCCGATATATCAATTGTTCAACAGGAAAGGGTTAAGTAAAGAATCCTGTGACAAAAATAAAAGAGTCAACAATATTACCAGAATGTTCATGGCTTGCATACTAAGTTATATGGGTTCCCAGGTATGGTGCAATCCATGAACCATTTGATACATTTGTTAAATCTTTCTGTTAATTAGTTATTCAATGATTTTAAAAATAATGATTTTGAACTATATAGGTGATATATTTCCATACCTTTCTGCTCATGGTATCATCAAAGTCTCTGAATCTCCTGGCCCTTTCCATACCACAATACTCTCTTGCATCATTATATGTACTGGTTCCCAGATCTCGGCTCATCTGAATGACGTGTGCCACCATGTCCTTTCCCCTCTTTTCTCCTTTTCTGTTTTTAATTTCCCGTTCAATTAGCTAGGGAGAACATTTTTTAGATGTGAACAGGATATGTATTACACTGTAGAGGACACAATATAGAAATACCAATCAAGTGAAGTATTGGAATTTCATACCAAATTTTAAGCTTTAATTCTAGAATACATAAATATTTGAAAAATGAAAAACAGTTGCAGATAAATAGGCATTATCCCTAACTTTTTTATCTAATGGTAAACAAACCAACTTCAAGTTGGCTTGGTGTAAATAGCAGATATCTTGAATTAAATACCAGATCCAATGATGGGTCTGACATTCCTTTCAATTGATGAAGCAATTTCTTCTGTTTTTCAATTTAGACCTTGAAATGGTGCTAGCAGTCATGATAATGCATGTTGGTTCTCTATGTTATAACAATATATGTAAATGGTTTATAGTGGTTAAAAATCATATCTAATTTATATTTTTTAACTTAAAATATTAAAAATTACAAAGCATTTTCCATACTTTTTTAGCAAGACTAAGAAATATTTTCCAGTTTGAAAATCAGTGCTCCATCAGTATAGATTGCATTTTTCATTATTGTCAATATTTCTGTTTGTATTCTGCTGACCGTGAGGTTTTATGAATTTCTACTAATGCTTTGTTTTGTGTCACACTCTGGTGGTGGTATCAATAAACCTGTTCAATTTATATTTGTCAGGTAAATATTTGTGATTGTTTTCTCTCCATCACTTCACCCAATCCTGCTTAAATGGAGAGCAACTTGTTAAGAAAAACAAGATGTACTAAGAGACCCAAGGAACACCATCAGCATGAAGTGTTTGTGAGGTGACATAATTTGAAACTATTTAAACTGTGTGGGAGATAGAAGGTCTTTCGTGTCTTCAATAGTGAAAAAGGGAGTTGCATGAAGAAAAATCTAGGGGGGGACCTTCACAATTGTATGGGAGCAATAAGTTGCTCATATCATGAAGGTTTTAAAGAAATATTAGCTATTCTAGCATCAGTTTTTATGCTTTTACTTGCTTCCTTGCTCCCAAAAAACTGATTGTGCTTTGTAGTTGCTAATATCTTAAGTTAGGAAATGTAATCAAGATTTTTAACCATTATAAACCATTTATATTGTAATAACAAAGGGAGTAATCTTCCATTATCATGACAGCTGGCAACATTTCAGGGTCTATAATGAAAATCAGAGGAAATTGCTTCATCAGTCAAAATGGATGTATCCAAAGACTCATTGTTGAATTATTTAAACTAGAGACATTTGTTATTGATGTAAAAAGCAAATCATAATTGAGTTAGTTTGTTTGACTATGAGTAAAAAAGTTATGGTTGTACCTTTTTATCACATGCAAGAAAAGTGCAGAAAGAAACTAATTGTTTAAAATATTTTATTTCCATGTTAATGTTATCATCTCTAAGACATTTATTGTCATAAAGAAATTTTTTTAGGGGTATTGTAGTGACATATTTTAGTCTTGAGAGTCCATCAACAGGAATAAATGATGAACATATTTTATAAATATACACAACATTCTTCTGTTGAAATATCATTCTGAAAAGTTCCTCCCGTTGGGTCATGTAATCTATAAAGTTGCAGTAACTTAATCAATACAACTTAAACAGTCCTTCCAAATGGGATTATTCATCTTCATTTGTGTAGACTCATTAATTAGGAATAAATTTTCCTTTTTAGTGTTAAATTACAGTGCCATTCATTAGTTCATGACAATAGTTTTTAGTTCAATTCAAAGTTCAAATGGAGTGCATGAGAAATTTACTCAACTAAAATAAAAAAAGGAATTTATTTCCAGAAAAGAGACTTATCTACCAGTGCCCTTACTGTCACTGTCCCTCAAACTCCAATACACATCATTGAAGAGTAGCGCCCAAGCAGGTTTAAGATTTTGGAAATGCTTAGATGAAATGCTGATGAGAAAAGTTGTAAAAGATTTTAATTCTCTATAAGCAAAACTAAATTGTGTTCATGGAAACATTTTTCTTGTATGTTCTATGTGCATGTACATGGACACATCTCATTATCATAGAGATGTTACTATCCAAATGTATCTGGAATATATATAACAAACATATACCATTATTAACTAATTTTAAAAGAAATAAATGGGATACATATATTGCCACATGTATTTTGTTATAAGAGTTAAGAAACTGAACTTAATTTTCATAAAATCTCTCATCATCAATCATGTGTGTATTCCTTCATAAAATATACCTTCATATGTGCACCTGGTAATTTGATTTGCTTTCATGCCATTTCTCTTTACATGCATTAATTCCATTAATTGTCACAACAAAGCAGATATGCATGTGGTTTTAATGCTAAAATCAAATGTCATGTTGTTCATTTCAGATTTGGGGAGTAATACATTAATAATTTAAAGTCAAGTTTAAAAATTTAGTTTTTGGCCAACTTTTAACTCATTGTTGTGAGTTTGATCTTCTTTTAACTTTCTTTGTTAGTTTTTTCCAACATTTAAACTTCAGTCTCTACAAACAAAAGGTTGGTTTCATTTGAGATATAATTTTCAATATCCTTCACCCTATGATATATAGGAATTTTGAGGTTGGCAGCAATACAGTCTTTTTAGGGCAGTCATATAGTTTGTTTTTTATATATAGTTGTATTATAGAGTGATTACGGGTCCAAGGGTACATAGTGCCCAAGAAGTTTAGAAATACTCAAAAATTATGTAATTGGTTTCAGTGATAGTTAGTAAAGTAGTCATTTGGTAATGTTTCTGGCAAGCATGTATATTTTTATGATGTCAATATTCCAATACCTTTTTCCTGAGGATACCAATTCAATGATGTGGTCAGGTTACAGTCAACCTCTCTTACCTCTTTCGCAAAGTAACGGTCAATGGACTTGGAAGGTTGAGTTGTGAGTCCTCTCAGCATGTGGTCCCAATATCCCTCCTCCTCCAGAACTGAGATTTGATTCTCAGAATCAATCATGTTAATCTTCCCCACCACAGAGCGTTTCTTATTCATCAGTCTTGTGGAAAAAAAAGAACAATTTGTTAGGTATCAGAAGAACTTATAAATATTAATTAGTTTAACCGGGAATACTAATTAATCCTTTCATGCCAGAGCCCTAAACTGGTATGCAGCCCCTGCATACGAGTATGAGACATAATAATCGAAAAATGACCAAAATAAAGGTCATCTGTACTGAGGGGATGATTCTGAACTCCTGACATATCAGTCATTTGGCACGAAAGGGTTAAATGAATAGGGTTAGGTACTGTTGGGAGTAAGGTCATAGCTTTATTTTGAAGCAAGCTGTGGAGGAATAGCATGGCCAGAAAAATACTTAAAAATTACAATGCTCCTTACTTAATATTTATTGCTAATTTTTCAATGGGGTCATAGAGGAAAACTGACTTAGTGAAAAGTATATTGGAAGAAGAATTGGAATAGCACAAGATGCTTTTGGGAAAAGGTGTGAATTGATAAGAAGGAACTTAAGGAAAAATGTGAATCAAAGGTAAGACTCATATTGCAGAAAAATATGAGGCGAAAATGGATATGTAACCTTTAAGATCCATGAGGAAGGATGATGAGCACAGATAGGAGGTTTATAAGATGTGGGTTTGGCAAAGGATGGAGAAAGCTAAGTGGGTAAGAAGAAAAATAATGTACGAGTGCTAAAAATGGTTGGGGAGGAGAGGCAATTGCTGAGTTAAATCTAAAAAAGGAAGGGAAGGTGGATGGAAGGAATCCTCGGAGGCTATGGGTTGTTGAAGGCTGTAATGGAAGGAAGAGTGTTAGGTAAGCGAGGTATAAGATGGAGGAAGGGAATGGGTATTTTAGATATAATGGCAGTGTTGGAGAGGGAATTGTGTTAAGGTGGCAATCATCAAAGTGCAAAGTTTGATGATGATCAAAAAAGAAGCGTTGTTGGTTTCTTGGGTTTCCCTCATGGTAATGGAATTGATGGGCATCAATGTTTCGAAGGCTAAAGGCTGGGACTCAATTGACAGGAAACATTGACAGGAGACGTTAAGTGAAAATTTAAGACCATAGACGTTTTGAATGCAATTGACACGCATACGCAGAGAGGATACGAAGCAGGCGCAGAAGGAGGCTCCCGTATCGCTTGGTGGAAAACTCTGATTGACTCCCCTGGTGTGTGATAAGTGTAGAGATGAAAGTTGCCTATCTCCTCACGTATAGGCATATCTACGTACACGGTGATTGTGACCATTGCCTATACTTCACACGTCGTTATGTTTTCCGCGTTTCACGTTAATGTCTCCCGTCAACGTTTCCGGTCAATTGTGTCCCAACCTTAAGTCTGCCATCTTTCTCAGGGGGAGACTCACCCTGACGACGATGGTAGACTTTTTGTCTTCGAAACGTTGGTGCCCATCAACGCCTTTACTCGGATGGAAAACAGCCGAGAAGCCTACAATGCAGCTATCCGCCGGAAAAATATGAGAGCCTTTATCAATAAGGGAGTCTGAGCACCGTCTCGAATGGTTCCTATGTTGTCAAGAGTTTTTTTCCCCAATCTTACGTCTCCAAGCATCCATCATGTGTACCCTCTACGTGTGTGGTTTTTAAATGATGGGCATGCCACAGCTAAATTGGTATTGTTCTTAGAACTACAAAAACCTTTTGTCAATTTTAATTGCTTCCCCAATGTTTATCATGTCTGGCATTCTCCAATATTTTCCGTGAAACGTCCCGCCAATTTAAGCCACCTACTAAAATCCAGAAGATCTCCATTTGACACCTCCTCCCCTTCCCTCTCTCTTTTCAAGTTTCAATAGTCTCAGATGGTGTGGAGTGTGTTGACTTACGGTAGAGAAACATGGACACACAAAAATAAAGATGGAAAGTACTTAGAAAGTTTCGAATTGTGGTTGTGGAGGAAAATGCTTAAGGTGAAATGGACTGATAGAATTAAAAATGAGGAATTACTATTGAGAATAGGAGAGTAAAGAAAACTGCCGAGGGAAATTAAAAAGAAGAAGACAGCTTTGTTGAGGTATATATTACACCGAAACTGCATACTAGGAAGAATAATCGAAGGAAAAATATAAGGAAAGCGAGGAAGGGGAAGAAGAAGAAGATGGGAATGCTCGACCACATAACAAATGGCCGAGGTTACAGGCAAATGGAAGAAGATGCTCAGTACCGACAGCGATGGAGGAGGGCATCCAGTTGAAACCTGTCGGAATACAGATTCACTATGATAAAGAAGAAGAGAAGAAGTCTCAGATGTAAATACTGCCCCCTTCTCGGCCCACCAAATTCCCCATCAACGCTTCAGGCTAAATTCACGACAATGAATGTTACATACGCCCATCTTGCAATCGCTGTCCCTCATTCTACATTGATGAGTACACCAAGCGTCTTTCATGAGAATAAACAACCACTGATATTCCACAAGTCGCCTGGCATTTCTTAAACACCCCATACCGAAACACGAAATCCCACAAAAGCAACCATTTGTCCTCCGTTTCTAACAATAATGGCTCTCCACGAGTCATTTACGTCAGAGCTCGCGAGATGGGGCATATCCTTTTAAACAGAGACTTTGAATCCCCCGGTTTAAACCAGGCCCTCTAAATGTCAATGGTTGCCAATCTGTCCCCTTCTGCCAGATCATCCTTTCCTCCCTACCGAAGTCCAACTTTTGTTGGACTATTCGGTAGGGAGGAAAGGATCCACCATTCAGTCGTCCTGCTCCCTTCTCCCCCCCACCCCTCCTTCCAGGTCCTTCCCCCCCGGTGGGTTAAAGCTTCCCTTTGTCCCGTTAAAGAAGGCGGGCGAGAAAAACCCCCGAGAGGTA
>WURS02081436.1:0-10190 GCA_011762765.2 Rhinocypha anisoptera
AAACACTTGGTTTTTCCACATGAAATTTTTTTATTATATACGACCTAGGTTTCGACTTGCAAAGTCATCTTCAGGTCATAGGTTGTATATAATAAAAAAATTTCATGTGGAAAAACCAAGTGTTTTCATCTTAATTTTTTTTCTTTCTAAATGCACTACATCGGGGATAAAGACCTGAAGATGACTTTGCAAGTCGAAACCTAGGTCGTATATAATATAAAATTTTCATGAGGAAAAACCAAGTGTTTTCATCTTCATTATGAATCCCTTCCACAAAGTAACGCCTGAAAATACCTAATTTAATTAGCTCAATTTTAACGTTCACATAAGACGAATCCCATCCTGATGAAATAAACATTAGTATATGTATTTAAAATGGAAAAAGAGAAATTCCGCAGTAGGAGAAGCGACTGAAGTTAAAAAAGTTGGTGTAAAATATTTATTAAACATAAACTGCAAAAAGAAGTAACGGCAAAGGGAATCACGGTAGAGAAATGAGAGACAATTTCATCCAAGTGAAGTACAACTCTTGGATTCCGCGATTCAAACAAATTACAGGGTAAATTGAACTTTTTAATACAGAGGAATGGGAAATTTCCATCACATTTTTAATAGAGGCACCGGAAATTCACATAAAATTTTATACAAATATTGTAGCAACTTAAAACTGTCCAAATGCTTGACTTAATGAAAGGTGCAGAAAATATGAACGTGAAAATTGGAGAAAGAATATGATTGATATCAAAATAAAAAACTTTTGAATAAACAGTCTCGATTTTCAAATTAATATTTTAGGGTAAAACAAAGAGTAGCTCAATATAAACCATAAATATTATTTAAGATTGTATTTAGGGAAATATTCAATGGGTGCAATCTTCATACATGCAGTCGTTGATGGTTTCAAGTTTGTAGAGTCATAATCAAAAAAGAGAAAATGTAGGCTAGAAAGCGATTTTATACAATACACTTTTCTACAATACTACAATACACGATAAAGGTTTGTAATTAACTGGAAATTTATGTTATTATTCATACATTTTAAGACTACACACAGTCAAAATCTTACCCTATAACGTTTTACGCATGATACCCGACTCGATGAGGAAATAATTCGCCATGAATTAGAAAAATACGTGAATTACCACAGGAAATTTGAGTATCCAAAAATATCACCTCATTTGTGAAACGGCCTTAACAAGTTTCCCTTTCACTTTATGTGTGGTTGAGTGTGTATTAATATAGTATACCCAAAATGATCGATTGAGGGGTTATCACTATTCTGCATCTCAAATCCTTTGATTCCTGATTTTGTCATTATTCACACTTACATCCCCTTAATCGATTAACACCAGAGACTTTCGTGCGAACAATGTAACTAGTAATCCATTTTCTATCTTAAGAGAAGGACGTAGATCACACATACATGGATGAACTTATTGGTTGGATTTGACTAGTATCTTTCGTGCCTAACATAAAATATTCTGGTTCTTATGCTTTTGCTTCTGGCGTCACAAATATACTGTAAACTTTATGAACTGAGTGACGCGGAGGTGTGCGTGTGTAAAACAGACAGATGTAAGACACTTTCCGGACATTTATGGCCATGGTTATTGCCTGATTTCGTCCTGAGTTCATGAATTTCGCGTCGCACTATAAAATTCTCTTCGCCGTGTCTCTACAAGGATTTTTATTTGTTCCAGCATTTTAGCTGTTGAAGTTTTGAAAATCTAGCCCCTGAAGACTCGTAGAAAATTTTTAAGGGACCTTATTTAACTTTATTTTTCCAGTCAAAAAGGTGTCCAAAATAATTTTCGCATTTTATTTCACGAATTATTTTGATTAAAAAAAGTTGATTTGATGATTTGAATTATCTCATTTTAAAAAATCAGCATTTGATGGGGGTAACCAATATTTAATTTTACCGGAGGAAACTAATAATTTCAGGGATCTTAATCCTAAAGAGTCCGTTGTCTCAGGCGTAACTTTGTGGAATTTGCTCACAATAAGAACAACTTTGTAACTCCACACAAAATATATTAATTACTTAGGTTAATTATTATATTAATTACGACCTAGGTTTAGACAATATGTGTCATCATTGGGTCTTCAATTTCAATATTATTCTTTAGGTTATATATTCAATATATAACCTAAAGAGTGTCAAAACTGACGTCTAAAGAAGTTCTCTGGAACAATGCGAAGAAGTGTAATGAAGAATCAATGAAGGGACACCCACTGTTTTCCTTCATATATTTTATTCTGGTGCAATTATTCATCATCAGGTAAAGGTACCGGATGCGTCGCTCCTAAGTGAATTGGAATAAACTGTATAAAGGAAAAACAGAGTGAACGAAAATGAATTTTCACAACGTTTACCCTTAAAACATCGTCCTTAAGAAAAATTAAATACGCATATTTGACTTGGTACTATTGGTTACATTATATAATATAGCCTTTGGGTTTCGTTTACCTTTATGCAAGTTCCAAGTAGCAGTGAAGTGTAATTTTCCCGTCTCCATTACAGTATACAACTGAAATAATTTCACATTAATCAGTATTCGCAAGCATCACAACCTTTTAGCCACGTTCTGTATTCGGGGCTCGGTTAGTTCAGTGACGGGATGTTTGCTTTCTAAAGTGAGTACGGTGGTTCGATTACAGCTGAGGTCATAACCAGCCTAACTTCCTATACGGGCTGTGAATTTACTTCTTTCTTCGAGCCCAATTTGAAATATGGCCTTGACGCCAGTGAAACCAAAAGAGTTGTGGATCAATCCGGAATCCACAAGTTTCGTGACTCCTGAAATGTCAAGAGTGACGTGACCTCCACATATTTGCTAAATTTAGGTTTGATATTATCCGCCAAGTTACATTATGAACACATTTCACTTGCGACAAGCCCACATGATGGGTGATTTATTTATTTATTATTTTATTTCGAGCTCAATTTTTTCCTGCTATCGTAAAAAAATAATCATTTCACTGCTCCTCGTTTGCCGCATAGTTGGAGGGGAGGGACTGCAGAATTCACTGCTAACGCAATGGCTCTCGTCTCGGCAATTGCTTCCACTCACCAACCGCTCCAATCTTCGTAAGCCTTATAACTACCACAAATTCCCCAACCGAGTCCCATTTCATTCCATCATCACTCCAGTCACTTTACAATGTCAACCCGCGTGATATACGTAGCATGCCCCATGGAATCGTCAGGGTTATAGTGTATCCTCGTCGATCCCTCGGTTAGACGCAAAATCCACAAGAGAATAAGCGGTTAGAACGAAGTTAAACCAGCATCTCAAGCGAAATAATAACTATGTTAACTTCCGTCCTGGGCTACCCCTACGTTTTTGAAGATCCTTAATAAATATCACGATTGAAATTTAAGTTCAAGACGATGAAACAGAATGGAAACTAAATAAAAAACCTGGAATTAATTCAAATCACTTAAGTCTCTTCAAAATCAAAATAATCCACCATAAGGGAGTAATAAACGTGTGGTGTTAATCAACCGTGAATCAGTAAAGCAATACAAATTACGCGGATTATACAATTTTAAAAACATAATGATTCGTCTAAAACTAATTGTTACCTTGTTATTAAAATTAAACTAGGAAATAAAAGCAGCTGAAATAGAATCTTAATAAACAAATAGATGACAGTAGCGTGAGGAAGAAATGACTTGTTGCCGTTGTAACTTTTTCCAGATATGTTGTGAATGTAAGTTTCGTGATTGAAAATTTTATCAGAAACATTTCATATAAAGGCACAGCATAGTGTAAAAGGAATTATTTTGAAACATTAATCCTAATGAATACTTTTCTTCTTTTAAAAGCAGAATAAGGTGCACATGATTAAAAATGTCTGTATTCGTGCAATCCAAACGAAAAATATCTCATCGTTTATCTTTGCGGATCCTAGGGCAAAAAAATGTGTCATTTTTCTTTGCACCCTATGAAGACTACTGAGCTCGATATCAGATCTAAAGACATAATTAGGAGAGACTATCAGTGATACTATTCCGTTAATATATAACAAAACATCATCAACACAATTTACAGCACGAAGAAAATTCTGAACTTTCACAGCATATTTTTCTGCATGACACTATAACGCGACACATTTGAAAATATCTCCATATTTTTAACTAGCACTTTCCCAACTACAAAAATGTCATTCCCATTCTAAACGCCATGTTTCTTCCTTGTTAAAAGATACTAGCAGAAAATGAATGGCAAATGATATATGCAGTCGAATTGAATTCACACAGACTGCTGCTTTATTTTCCTCCATGCGCATCGTGCACACAGAAAGCAGGAAAAGGTCGAACCCTTCCGAAAACAAATATTGAGCCCACCTAATTGATAAACCGAAAATGAAAATCTATTCCTTTCATAACATGCCATAACAATAACTCAGTCACATCTATGAATTTACACTGTATTGATAGCTCTTACCCAGCTGCTACATGAAGACGTGATTTCCGAGAAGTCGATGTAATATTGTGTCCCTCTGCTCCAAAGGTTAAACGAGACGTTCACTCGCATGAAGCGGTAAATTATACGTACACCGAAAAAAATATTCTAGAGACGAAATTATCGACGAATGACGGAGACGATGGATAACTAATTATCCTAATGCAAACATCTTAAGGTTCACATGGTCATTTAACGAAATCGTTTGGAAATAATGATTTGAATGAAGAATGTGCATAAAGACGGAAATTGGGTTAAACTTAAAAACTGGCGGTTTATATTCGGAGAAAATAATTACATAGTCTAACTGTATTGATATGAAAGCCAAAGAATAAATAAAGAATTAAAGAGGCGTAAGAGGGTGAAGACGTTTTAAGACATGGGTGGAAGATATGTGGAATTAAATATCGCGGCCGAGTAACTGAGGGAGGACGTTAAAACAATGTCGAATTTATAGATTACTGATGGTAACTAACATGGTAAAGAAGACAAGAATGACTTCAACCTAACGCGATGCAGAAAGCTCGTGATGCAGAAAGCCGCAAGTGCCTCTCAAACAGGAAGAGACAACTTGTACCCATTCATCACTGGAGCGCTTGTCATTATTGCAAATAAAAACGAGAAATACGTTGAAGCACGCGGTTCATCCTAGATGGTTCTATTTCTGCGATTTTATTAATGTTATTTTTAGAGCACCTACAATTACAGGACAGTATAGAGTGTAGCGACAAAATATTCTAGATAACCGACCAAGTAAAATTTCATTTACAAAGGAAAACGTGGGAAAGGATTCGAATTTTCTGTTTGAACGTTTTAGACCGGTACTTTTCTTGGATTAATTATTGATTGCGATAATTTTTTAAAAAGAAACCTGGTCCCCCATATATCCACATTGATATTTGTCTCTAGTTTCATAATAATCTATATTAACAAAATAAGTCTGGTTGAGACACGCACACAGAGACAGAAACTGGTATCCGTGTACATTAAAAAAAAACGTTCGTGCATAGAAAGTCGCAACCTGCAACATATGAACAGATGTACCTAAAGGTCAAGGTTTCATGGGCTTGGAAGAAAAGACTTAAAGAGCATGATGCGGACACCCAGATGAGGTGAAAATCATAGCACACACTACTAACCTCGTGGAGTGCGAGGGACATTGCTCCGGAGATGGCCAACCCTTGGCGATCCTTCAGCTCTCCTTTCACAGCCGGTAGGTATCCGATCGTCAGCGTATGGTGTTTCTTCAAGATCACCTCCGCCGTATCGTTTTCGAGGCCACCCGGTGATGTTTGGTCCGGGCCGCCGGATAAAGAGGTCGTCGAGAAGGATGATGAGGAGGAAGAGGACGAGAAAGAAGGGTGATCGGCCGGGAAGGAGGAGGCGTCGTCGACGAGGTTCTCCGACTCCTCCTCCGCCGCGTCCCTCCTGAGCCGCGACATTGCGCACCCTTTGGGGGCGCGGGGTGCCGTCACCGATGAGGGTATTTCGGGTGGTCGGTTAGGGGAGGAGGAGGAAGAACGATCGATGGAGGGGACGGGGGGAGCGTCGCCCGGGCCCGCGGACGACCGGTCCGGAACTGAAACAGGAACTCCCCCCGCGTCGCTGGGAGGGGCCGCGGAGATTGCTACCGGGTCCGCCGGTTCCGCGCTCTCGTCCGTGCTCGCTGCGGACCGTGCGCCCTCCGCGGGAATCCGTCGGTCCTTGGAGGCGGCGGCGGGAGACGACGTGGGGTGGTGGTGGGAGGGTCCCCGGCCCGAGGGCGTGACGACACCGCCGGCGGAGCTGCCTTCACCTCCCGGGCCGTCCGGGGAGGGCTCCCTGGGTCCTGCCACGGGGTCGGGGTCCGACAAGGGGGTCGGAGGGAGCCAGGGAGGCGAGGGCCTCGCCACGTCCTCCAGCCACGATCGGTGCGTCGTCCACAGCGCCTCCGGGGCTTCGTCCCCCCCCTCCCTGCGGGGGCGGGTGGCGACCCAGGCACTCACCACCCCCACTCCGTCGTCGCCTCCGCCGCTCCCTGCTGTCACCACGCCTCTCTCCGCGACGCTCCGGGACTGGCCGTCGTCCGCGAGGGCGCCCACGGCGCCCAGGACGGCGAGGAAGAGGATGAGGTGTCGCGGGAAGATGGGCGTGGCAGCGGTGCGGAGTCCGCCGGAGAGGAAGGATGTGTCGCCAAGAGTGATGAGGGAGGGGTCCGGCGGCGGCGGGTGAGCCCGGCGGGCGGACTGGGCCGCACCGGGGCTCATGGCCGGCGCCTTTGGACGTGCGTGCTAACCTGAAAGGGAATAAGGAATCGTTTGAGGAGTGTGAACGGTGAGGGAATTTTCAAATTAGGAACAAGACAAAATATCACATATTAATCGAACATCTGAAGCAGTTGACAGACATTTGGCGCAGGAAAGATAGCTCTAGGAATATTTTATCTACTTTCCTTTTAAAGGGCATGTAAGCAAGATGATTATTTCAATACTCAATTGTAACTTGTTGAAACCTTGTGTGTGAAATGTGGGTCTCCTTCAGCATTAGTGTGACTATTTTTTTTGATAAACATCGTCACTTTTTTAGTCGGTGCGGGGTAGCAAGTTGCGAAGAGGTTCAAAACTTTTTTGATGGAAGAACGTCGATTGTCTGTCGCCTTGTGACAACAAGCAATGAAGCATCTACACGGTAATAACGATCGGTGCTATATCTTAGATTGGAAAATAATGAAAAAGGAAATGCTGAGAGTCACCAAATCAAAGCATTGAGGAGAATATTAAACTTTCTTACTCTTTTCGACTCCCGATTCTCGGATTTGTCAGTGACAAAAACTTTCAGTAAGTGACATGCATGAGGTGAAATTATGCCCGCAGCTCACTGTAGGGCGTGAACTTTTTATTACATCGGCACCCATTAATGGCTACATCATAATAAGTCTTCAAATCCTTGGCCACGCCCACACATGAAGCGAATAAATAATTCTTCTCCTAGCACTCTTTAAAGCGTTCGGATACTAAAAGCAGAAAAGATTAACCAGAATGATGCACCACTAAGGAATGTGCATTAAGAAAACTGAAGGAAACATTTTCAAGAGATTCAGATTAAGAAATTCAAATTACCAAGTGCGCCATTACTTAAATCACTGTGTTATGAATAGCATATTACAGAATCTGTAAAAAAATATTGGATTTTCTACATTTCATTGCAGCATTGTACGTGCAACGAAATCCAAAGTGCGATTAAGTTTATAGAGCTGAAATAATTTTGAAAAGGTAAATTTCATGAAAGATACAAGTAGTTAAAGAAAATGATATACTGGCACAAATGATAAATTATATTGCCAGCAACTATCCTTAATAGTTTTTCCTTGTAAAGCGGTTATACCTATTTATATTCACAGAAACTTACGTAAACATGAGATTTTCCAACCCCTTGCTGCTCATTACTTGAGTGCATTCATATGTGTATGCTCACTAATTTGTTTGCTGAAGATTTAACAGGAGAGAAAAATCGAGGACTAAGCTTCCGTATCCGATATCCCGTATACTGCTATTTTAATGTGCAGCCGTTGTAAAGCGATCGATTTTTGAGGTAAGCAACACCAGTGCGATCACTTTGGCATATTGAAAATTACAGAATTAAAGGAAGGATGTAGAAAAACATGTATAGCTGTATTAAAGAGTCAAAAGCTTAAATTCGCCATCAGCGTAGGAAATACTTCCCTTGAAGCTTTCCCCATAGTGCACAAAATTAGGGGATGAGAATGCCACTGAAGAAACCGCCAATACGAGGATGCGAACGTAAATTCGGTATCATTGAAGCCGAGGCAATAGGTAGCACAGCCTACATCTTATTCAACATGGTCTTGGGTTCTCGTACTCCGTTAGATCCTCATTCGTTCAACTAAATATGCCTTACATATTATGCTTTCCATATCTCAAATCCTCTGATAATCGCTTTAGTCTCCCGTTGGCTTTTTTTATAGTAGTGATCATTCCTCCGCTATTCTTCTGACACAGTCTTCCCAAACAAACAAAAACAGTGTACTTCATCTACATTTGTACGGGGAACTTTGAATAAAAAAAATCAATGCACTAAATGATGGCGAGCGCAACAAACTTTCTAGAAGATACTCTTTATTCTGTGACAGTAGCAATACTATTCCGGACTCAACAACTTCCATGATTTGGAAATTGCTTTTTATGACCGAATATGAATGAAATTTATTGAGCACTAAACCGCATGAACACTCATCATGAAAAAAAAGTAAACTATATCCGATTCGGAGGATGAAAGCTAATCCAGACGATTCACAAACTTTTGGAGATGGGGATTCAACCCCATGCTTATGTTACCTGACTGAAGAAAAAGGTTGCTGAAGAAGCTGTAGGGCAGGAAGAGGAGTCGAAACAGTAGCTCTTAACAAAGATAAAATAAAGACGAGGCTTACCACAAAATTAAGAAAAATTTACTAAGGCAATTAATAACTTCATATTCACATTCAAATTCGTTTAAACGCACTAGTGAAGTGTGGCGATATTATCTGGTGCGTCAGACCCCCAAGGATACGTACCCGAGGGTACCCGTTTCAAAGGAACTGGAAGAATAGTGGAAAGTATTCATGATAAAATATAACGTGGTCATACACTGTGTATTGTTTATATCCACTGCTTACCCTACGTGTTCTACCGTAGGACGTGTCTAACGAGATTCGTGACGAACGCCCACGTGAATGACGAAAATACGGCCCTTGAGCGAGCCCCTCGATAGAATTCCACACTTTTTAGTTCAAACATTGCCTAATGAGTCATTAGCAGACCCAGGGTTTCAATTGGAAGAGGTAATAAAGATAATCTGTAAGCTGCTAAAAATCAAAGAAACCTGTTAACCATCGCACAAGTTAATCACATTTTCGTAGTTGCTGGAAAAAGGAAAACCTGCCACTAATTAAAGATATATAATAGCATCTTAGTGTGAGTTTTATACCTGTTAACCTCTGTCCCCTGCATTATTTTACAGTCGCTTCACAATGAAACAACTCGAGCAACGAAGCGAGAAGCAACTAAAATACCATGAGGCGTGAGCAAGGCTCTCTCAAGTGAATTTTGCTTGGATCCGAACCAGACCGAACGCGTCACGCTAATTATTTTCCGCAACTTCACTTGAACCCTAACTTAAACCGTTCCGCATACGTCGCCATTGGCATTTAAAATCACTGCCATCACGGATGTCAAGGAGTGAGGTAATGCATGTGGCTGAGACGAGAAAGGGAGTTGGAAAGAGGAAGAGGAATGGAGAGAGAGAAGTGAAAGGAGCGAAAGAGAGAGGAGAAAGATAAATGAAGAGAGGGAGGGAGAGGGAAAAGAAATGAAGAGACAGGAGAAATATATGTACGAAGAGAGATAGAGGGAGGAATGAAAAGTGAAAAGAGAGAGAGAGAAGAGAGAGAGGAGAGAGAGAAGAGAGAGAAGAGAGAGAGAAGAGAGAAAGAGAAGAGAGAGTGAAAGAGAAGAGAGAGAAGGAGAGAGAAGGAGAGAGAAGAGAGAGAGAAAAGAGAGAGAAAAGAGAGAAGAGAGAAAAGAGAGAAGGAGAGAGAAAGGAGAGAGGAGAGAGAAGAGAGAGAGGGAAGAGAGAGAAAAAAGAGAAAGTGAAGAGAGGGAGGGAAGAGAGAGAGAGAGAGGAGAGAGAAAGGAGAGAGGAGAGAGAGGGAGGGAAGTGAGAGAATAGAGAGAGGGGGTG
>WURS02081447.1:5000-10189 GCA_011762765.2 Rhinocypha anisoptera
TATATTCTGGGTTGTAGTATATTCTGACTTCAAGTATATTCTGGAATCTATTATAATCTGAATTTTAAAATATTCTTTGAATTCTAGTATATTCTGGATTTTAGTATACTCTGATATATCTATTATATTTTTGATTCTAAAATAATCTAGATTCTAGTATACATTAAATTCTAATATATTCAAGATTTTAATCTATTCTGGGTTCAAATATATTTTGGATTTTAGGATATTCTGGATTCTGGTGTAATCTCAGGATTCTGGTATATTCTGGATTCAATTATACCTTAAACCACACTTTCCACCAAGCCCGTTGCACATTTTCTCCAGTACTCCAAGGGGCCAAAGTTTTCCCAGTTGTGACAGATGCGTGCGGCGCATGCGTAGAAGTGAAAACCATTTTTTCAGTAGTAGTAGTAGTAGGTCTTTCAGTTTTAGGTTCCGATGGCCGATTTCCACTGGGCATCACCAATTCTCGAGTCCATCCAAACTCCGCCCACCTCGCATTCCAATCACTATCGATATTATTGATTTGATCCAATACCGGATTAACCCACGGATAGTGTTCAAAGTAAAGAGTTCGATCGATAATCAATTTTTTGATTTTGGGTCGATTTTTCTCCCATTCCTCTTTAGGCAAAGCACGTATCTCGGAAAAGAACTGGTCAAACGTGAGTTTGATTCGGATTAACTTGAGATTAGTGACTGCGGAAAGATGATCCCAAACATTCACCGGATACCATTGTTTTGGAAGGGAAATTTGACGTAATTCGAGAATTGTGCTTATCTTGCTTCTAAGCTCTCCTTCAATGACCTATGACAAAAAACAAACAAACAAATATTGCTATATTAACCCTTTCGCTTCCAAAGGGACGTATGAGTCCCGCTCATTCAATTAGCGATATAAGGCTTATCTTTTACTGATAATCTTTGGGATCGAAAGGGTTAAGAGGGAGAGGAAAAGAGAGCAAAAAAAGAGAGAGGGTTAAGAGTAAAAGAGGGGAAGAGAAGAGAGAGAGAAAGAGAGAGAGAGAGGAAGAGAGAGAGAGTGAGAAAGTTTGAGAAAGAGTGAGAGAAAGAGAGTGAGAGAGAGAGTGAGAGAGAGAGTGAGAGAGAGAAAGAGAGAGAGAGAAAGAGAGAGAGAGAAAGAGAGAGAGAGAAAGAGAGAGAGTGAGAAAGTTTGAGAGAGTGAGAAAGTTTGAGAGAGTGAAAGAAAGAGAGTGAGAGAAAGAGTGAGAGAGAGAGAGTAAAAGAGAAAGAGTGAGAGCGAGAGGAAGAGAGTCGGAGAGAGAAAGAGTGAGAGAAAGAGAGTGAGAGAGAGAGTTAGAGAGAGAGGGTAAGAGAGAGTAAAAGAGAAAGAGTGAGAGAGGGTAAGAGAGAGTAAGAGAGAGAGAGAGAGAGAGAGTGAGAGAGGGTAAGAGAGAGTAAGAGAGAAAGAGTGAGAGAGAGAGAGTGAGAGAGAGAGAGAGAGGAAGAGAGTCGGAGAGAGAAAGAGTGAGAGAAAGAGAGTGAGAGAGAGTTAGAGAGAGAGTGAAAGAGAGAATAAGAGAGAGAGAGAAAGAGAGAGAGAGAAAGAGAGAGAGAAAGAGAGAGAGTGAGAAAAAGAGAGGGAAAATATTTAAAAATATGATTTTAATGTTTTAACATTTAATAGATTTATATATAAATAAAAATTTGTAGCGGTCAAAAATATTAACCCTTCTCGATCCCAATGATTATCAGTAAAAGATAAGCCTTATATCGCTAATTGAATGAGTGGGACACATACGTCCCGATAGCGCAGTAGGGTGCGGAAGGGTTAAGAGTATCATACCTGATCGTAGGGAGCTTTGATCACACTGGGAACAACTTGATTTGTCACATTGAAAACATCCATTGATTCCTTGCAAACCTGTTCCAACAGTGACTCCAAGGTTTCAAATTGACTATCCCGAGTCAAAGCAAAAGGCCGATTTATTATCAAGAAAACGTAAAGAATAAAAAGTGGCCATTTGAAAAAGTGAACAACAATAGACATTTTGGGGATATATACAAATAATAAAAAATCAAAGCATTAGACAGAAAAAACATTACTGTATTTAAATTATGTTTGGGTAGTAATTAGTTTTTGGGGTTTATGTAATTAAGACAATTTCATTAATAATTCAAATTTAATTTTTGGTTGCAGACGGTAAAGAAACTTCTCAGTGCGCATGCGCCATTTAACGTAAAGAAACAGTGTATGTTTGCGTGTGTAAAAACGCAAACTTTCGGGGGCGTGGGTTCGAATCCCACCTCTGCCACCATGTGAGCACCGCTGTACGAAAGCATAGAGAGAGAGTGTGTGTGTGTGTGTGTTTTATTTACAATGTGTGTGTTCTTATATACATATGAGTGAATGCACCGGGGACATTCACAAACAACGTGTGTCCCCCCGACACAAACTAATATATGTCGTATATAAGTTTTGTTTTAATGAGTCTTCTTAATCGAAACTCTCAAATTGTGAATCAATTTTTTTGTGATTAATAAAAATTGAAAAATTGAGATCATTTTTTAATTAATTTTTTTCTGGTCGATTTTGAACATGAATTACATAGTTTTATTTTTGGTACTTTTGGTTGGACTTGCTTAAAAATCTGCTTTGGATAAAGGAGGTTTCCAAGTGAACCGGGATTTCTTCTTGGCAAGAGAAGGAAGAGGAGGAGAAGAAAGAGGAGGAGGAGGAGGAGGAGGAAAAGTAGTAGAAAGAGGCGTTGGAAGGGTAGTAGGAAGAGAAGCAGGAAGAGGCGCTGGAAGAGGAGCCGGAAGAGGAGCAGGAAGAGGCGCTGGAAGAGTAGTAGGAAGAGGAGCCGGAAGAGGAGTATGAGGAGAGTTAGAAAGAGGAGCCGGAAGGGAAGTAGAACGTTTTGTCTCAACCAATTGAGTTTTGTTGGCAACAGATTTTTCGTTTTTTGTCTCGATTTTCTTGATAAATGGATCAACTTGAGCGGATTGGTTCTGTTGGAATTCATCATTCAAATTGTTGTCGAAATTGTTGCCAAAATCAATTCCGGTAAAAGGAATTGAACTTTGCTATAGAGTAAGAAAAATAATGAGAATAGAAGAATAAAGAATCCTAAAATTATTCCCAAACCTTTTTTGGTAAAATCTTCTTACTCCAAATTGGCTTATATTTCATTTGCCTTGAACTTTGTATCCAATTGGATCTCTTTTTATTATTATTATTATTATTATTATTATTATTCCCATTATAATCAATTGGCTTAGATATGAGATGATTGTAAAGTGCCATTCGTGTCAAACTTTTCCACTTGTGACTTCTACTTCGAGTTCTCCCGAAAACACTCGAACTTCTACTTCTAAATCCACATAGACTTCTACTTCTACTTCTCTTATGCCTTCTACTCTTCCTGGAACTTGACATCGAATCACGTTGATGATCATACGAATCTCTTGACGTATGTTTCCGCCTTTTACGTCTTGTGACAAAGATGAAGAGAAGGCCTAGGGCAAAGGTCACGCCCACTGCCACGCTACCCCAGACAAGCAGTTTGGCCAGGGGAAGGTGTGCAAGGGTTAAACCATCAAAGGGAGGCGTGTTGAATGGGTTAAATATCCCAGTGGTAAGGGTAGCATTGTTGGGTGGACTTTGAGGCAAAGATTCGCTCGAATTGCCCCAAATGGCATATATGAACCAACTTATTAACCCTAATATTACCAGCAACAGTGCACCCAACTTAACTGCTCCATTAGCCCAGAGTTTCTTTGCAATCTAGAGTTGGAAAAAAATTATTTTAAAAAAATAATTTAACCCTTAAAGACACAATTGGGACTTATGTGTCTCGCTCATTCAATTAACGATATAAAGCATTGAAAGGGTTAATTATCAACACACATTCTGTTAGATGTTAAGTTTTTTTCTCCTTCAGACTTATTGCGCATGCGTTAGGTTTATATATAAATATATATACAATATAAAAAAGCATTGCAGGAAGAAATTTTTAAAAAATCTGGTTTGTTCATACTTTTAGCGGTATGAAATTCGATTTGCGTGCTTCTTGGGGGATTTTAGTGTAAGGTTTATTTTAATGCGCATGCGCACTACTCCTGCACTTCGCCTTGACGTATGACGCATGCGTAACTCTAACTCTAACTCTAACATAACTCTCCACGAGTGAGAAGTGCAAAAAAGCATAGAAATAAGTTTCTGTAAAATAATTTTTTATATTTTAAAATCTTCGGCGTCTTTAGCGCCATCTAGTGAGTAAGTTTTGAACAATTTTTAAAATGATAAATAAATGAAAAACTAACTTTGAATGCCTAATATGAATATGATTTCATTTTAAAACTAAATTTTAAAAAAACTAAATTTCTTACTCTGTGGCGCCATCTAGTGAGAAAGCTTTTTAATAATAATAATAATAATGAGAAACTAACTTGAATGATAGATATGAAAATGATGCTTATATTTAATTTCAAAACTAAACTTACCTGAAAAAATTTCCATTGTTCAAAATTGATTTTAGAAGAAGAAGAAGAAGAAGAAGAAAGAGATTCCACGGGATTATCCGTGGAAACTTTGAAAGGCCGATTAACCTCCGGAAGAAGT
Organism: Rhinocypha anisoptera; assembly: GCA_011762765.2. Lineage (NCBI taxonomy): Eukaryota > Metazoa > Arthropoda > Insecta > Odonata > Chlorocyphidae > Rhinocypha > Rhinocypha anisoptera. The sequence goes on from WURS02081447.1 coordinate 9,589, forward strand.
TTCTCCCGATTCCACTTCTCCTCCTTCCACAGTTGATCCCAGTTGATCCCGTTAAAATTATACACCTTTCTCAGGGCAAGATCGATAAAGTGTGAACTTTGGGGAAAAACTCCGGTCCAGTTTCGAAGTTGTTTGATCACTACTTGACGATCTTTGAACCAGTATCGAGATGCGACAAAAGGGGTTAAGGAATCGAAGTAGGAATCCAGGGTTAACTTGATTTGATTCTCCAATTGATATTCGACTGTTTGGGCTAGTTTTTCCCATACTGGCTCTGGGTACCAAGTGACTGGGTTCTCTTGTCTCAGTGTTTCAAGTAAGGCTTCTATTTTAGTCTTTCGAAAATCGGATATTGTCTAAACAAATAAAGAGTTAGAATGGATGAAAAAAGTAATTTCTCTCTCTCTCTCTCTCTCTCTCTCTCTCTCTCTCTCTCTCTGTTTCACTCTGTCTCTCTCTCTCTCTCTCTCTCTCTCTCTGTCTCTGTCTCTCTCTCTCTCTCTGTCTCTGTCTCTGTCTCTGTTTCTCTCTCTCTCTCTCTCTCTCTCTCTCTCTCTCTCTCTCTCTCTCTCTCTCTCTCTCTCTGTCTCTCTCTCTCTCT
>WURS02081468.1:0-10189 GCA_011762765.2 Rhinocypha anisoptera
GGGGGGAGATGCGGTGGTAGGGGGGGGGTGGTGGGGGTGGTTGCGGGTGGACGGCGGGGGAGAGAGAGAGAGAGAGGGAGGCATGGCACGTCATCCGTAGCTCCGGATTCGCTTCGAGAGATCCCGAGGAAATACATTCTCACGATCCGGAACATCCAACTCTGTACCCCAGCTCCGTAATTTGTTTACCCCCCCGCCGTCATCGTCGAAATGGGAAGATGGAAGGGGAAGGTGGGTGCCACCCCAAAGCAGCGGCCTACCCACCCGGGCGATGGGTTCTGACGTCGATGGAGAAAGAGACGGAGGGGGGATGATGGGGGGAAGACACTTGGAGACGAGGAGTGAGTGTTTCCCGTGCGGTGAGAGGCCGCCTGTCCGTCCGTCCAACTCGCTAAGATGAAGGGATCCGAGTCCACATGCACTCACTATATGCATTATGTATCACTTGAATGGTCACAGGAGCGAGCGCGCGCGCATCGGAGTCCTCCCAGCCGACCAGGAACGTCCGCCGTCTATAGTTTTCTGAAGCCGCCCGGAAAATAAGCAACTCCCACAGGAATCTTAACGTCCCCGTGGTCTCTGTCGGCGGCCCAAAATACAGTTTATGGGAGTCCCTGAAAACTAACGCGGGCGGTCGGTGGTCGAAAGGACGGGAGAGCCAGTGGTGAGGAGCAAATTACATTTGAAAACTGATACATTATAGATGAGACTCCATCACTCCCCCCTCCCCCCCGATATCTCTTAAAACATGTTTGTTTTGCTTTTAATGCTCCCGTTTCATAATTCAGAATTAGATTGAGTCAGGTAATTATTTAAGAAATTCCACGGGGAGCGCCTTCGTGTAAAATTAACTTTGACCTGTTATAAATTCCAACAGCCATGATAAATAATTACCCGAGGAAGACTACATCATGCACTTAGCGTATGACTTTTTTTATTCGCTTAGTATGAAAATCGCAAAAATCATTGTAGAAAGAGTCAATGGATTCACAAAATGAATGGTAAAATGAGGAGGAAATGAAAAGAAAATACTTTTACTCATCCCTCTTCTTGCGAATACATGCGTATATATATTATTTTTATTTTTATCGGCCCTTAAATATGGTGAATGTATGTCTTCCGGCAACGGTTAGTTAATTTCCTGGATTAGTTGGAAATAAGTTGGTTCATTAAATTCATGATTTATAACTAAATTATAACGAGAAACTTCTATGCTGAATGATTATTATGGATAGACTAATGATCTCTCTAGTGAAGTAATTCATGAGTGGAGTTATATTCAAGTAACAGGCGAGTAGGCATCAGGTATCTACTTTTACACTAAGTAGAGGTTGATTAGTGTTTTAGAGAGTCCACCACGTTGGTTAACCCTGACATTTTCACGTTCGCTGCCAACTGGGACCATTACAGGAAAAAAATGGAGTGATTCAAAATGTGATTACACGTAGAAAATAAAATGAAGTTTACAGCAGAAAAATTAAAATATTAACTTGAATTATAATTGTGAAAAAAATAATATTAAAAAATCTATAAACCATGCATCCCCTTTTGCGAGTACTTTGTTAAATTATCTAAATGTGATTTTAAAAATGTTTACTTTTCACTCCTACAAAATATTCTTATTACTTTTAAAGATGTTTTCAGGGGAACTTTCTGTTTTCATGTTCCTAGGATGGAAATGTTTCACTTGATCTAATAAATATGATTTACTTAGGAGATTAGAAGCCTTATAATACTTATGACCTAAGAATGTTATTTTAAACAATTATATTTAAATACCGCTCCCTCAAAACAATAAAAACATTGTAATTACACGTAATTTACATTGAAAAAAATTGAATTCATTGATTCACTTCCATTTAAAGTGGATGCTGAGGTTTCATTTGAAGGACTTAATTCGATAAGTGTATGTTCCTTTCAATTACTCAATTTCAATTATTAATTACTGCGGTCAGTTTCTCGTTTGTATCAATGGGGCGGAATATGTTTTATATTCATATTATTTCAAAACTTCTTTTCCGAATATTGATTTTTACGAATTTATGATTCTCAACCATTTTTAGACATCTTTCCGCTTCTGATTTTTTCCGTCTAATAACGTCAATGTTCCAAATGAGAGAGAGAGATTTGATTTTTCCCGAGTTTATTTCTGAGTTATATTCCTCTTCATTATTTGTATCCATCCAATAACAGAAAAAGTCAAAATCAGTCCAAAGGAGAAAGTTTTCATATCGTAGTTTTCAAGGGGCGAACTGACCTAATTCTAAAGTCACATTTTTTAAAGTCAAAATCGCACCCGTAAGCTATCGGGAGAACAATATTCCCATGGAAGGTGTACCATTCACTCCCTCTTAAATTTAATTTTCCATATAACACGATTTATGTGAATTTTACACCCCCATACTCTGAAGTCTTGACTGTAATTGCAGAACGGCTCTCAAATTCAACGATATCCATGCCAATAAAAATGAAAAAGTTCTGGGCTTTGGGTATATTACCAAATTTCGGAACAATAATATGTTAAAGACAATAAAACTAATTTAAGTTTATTTTATTATATTGTTGTCTCTAATTAAACTATTTGAATACTTAATCAATCCATTTCTCGTTATACCTATACGTTAACATTAAAAGTGAAGTTAAAATTTATCTCTGATCCTGGCAAAAAATAATTATCATGTTACGATCTAAAAGTTCACACAGTAAAATAGATCAGCATAGGTAATGGTCATGGGATTCGGATTGTGAAAGCGATACGAGATATGAAGATTTACAATAAGAAAAGCAGTAAAGCAACTGTAATCAATGGGATTAGAAGTGATGGAGCCCAATGATAAGGAGAATTTTTGCTGCTAATTGGCTATGTTCGTCTTAGATACTCGGCCAAAATTTTCTACTTCTCCAAGATGCCTAATAGGATTTAATTCTTTGCTTTCGAAGCGCAATATAAGTGGGTAGGAGAGCAGAGTTTATTTCACCTCACCTAACTTTTGGTAGTGTGTAGCAGACGAAATATCCCCTTAAATTTTCTTACAAAAGTCATGGTATTCTTTAGGCAAACATTAAAAATGTTCGCATTAATTATCTCATATTCTCATCACTTATTTACTTTGAGGAAGTTTAGTCTTCTGCTTCATTTGGGGTTTCAAAAAATATTTTTCTTACAAGTTTCAAGGCAATTTTCGAATCTCAGTTACTGAGAGATAAAGGCGGAAGTTTAATTGTCGACGGAGTTTTAACTTCTAAAAATAAATCTTTTCCATTTATTTAACTTTTAGAGAACTCATGAGTGTATGTTGATATTTTGATGTCAGGTTTATGTATATATCTAAATATTATTTGCCTTTTTTCCGCGGGAAAATAAGTGGTTGGATGGTTTGGGTTGAATGAAGATGAGGTATCTGATAAGCAACCATTTTTAGGACCTCCTTTAGCACATTGGTTAGGCAAAGCCGTAGTGTCCTTTATAAATTTATTTATTACTTCTATTGGTCTTTCCAATACCTAATTTAGCTCAAATTTTTCTCGCAAATCATCCCTTGTACCTTCGTATAATTTCCGTCTATAACTATCTTAGTTTTTCTGAGGATATTTTGCTTCACTAACTTTAGATTTATCTATTGAGTTATTAACAAAGTTCACTGTGGAGGCCTTCACTTGGTGGAATTCCATGATAGAGTGATGGTTTTAAAAAACCATCACTCTATTGAGTTATTACCTCTACCGTAGGGTTTTAAAATGCGAAATTTTCTATGTGCTTCCAAAGTCCATTTTATTTTTTTTCCTTCTGAGAAACAATATTTTTATTAGTCATTATTTGTTCATGTATCTTCAATCTGCATTCGTTACTTGCTAACAGCCGCAAAATAAATATAGTAAGTACATCATAATTAATTGTGGATAACTTCCTATCAACTACATATTATCTAATTATATTTGATGAAATAATTTTCTTTCTCAAAAAAGAAACTTTTGCGTAATCGTGAGTTTGACATCCAAATCTCGCTTCCCGAATCGAGCCCTAAATTGGACTCCATGTACTAGTCGCCACACGATGCAAGAGATCAGTTCAGTAAAGGATGATCATTATTTTTTAATTCTCACATTTTATTGTAAAAAAATAACTTTAACGTGTTTACTATGCTACCATAGACTAAAGTCATTGCTCATTTGTAATACAATGGGTATTACTCTGTGATGGGACAATGTTAACTTAATCTTATACAATAGTGGCTTCTCAAATTTCCAGGTACCTGTTCTAGAGGTAATCTTTATAAAATATTCCGCTTAACTATTTTCTGTATGGAAAAGTCACTTATTGGATGAAAAGAAATGAAGTAGCTTCATTGACAGAATAAAAGCATTTATTTACTTTGGTATAGCCATAATTAAATTCTATTCTTTTTATTCTATTTGTATCTTTAAATAACAGTAATTTGGTAAATGAATATTTGTACAATTCTCATTCTCCTCTCCCGTCCCATTCACAACTCACCGAGTCACCCATATCCTGTGCATTATTTACTTGCCCAATCCACCTTCCCAAAACCTAATTACCAATCAACCCCAAATACCAAGCCTCACACTCACCCGACTTTATATATATATATATACATATATATACATATACCAATGTCATTCCCTGTAAACATCAATTAATAATGTCGCAATTAATTTAATAAATTTGTCTATGTGGAATTACAAAGTATTTAGTTTCTATAACCATGAAGCAGTTCCACCAAGTCCCGCCATAAACCACTTCTTACATCGAGTATATGTTTTGAAAGCTTCATTTTCATCTTACTTTACCCTCGACCCATATCGATCCTGTAGATTGTAACACTGCTTTCGAATGTTGTTACCAATCTTATCCTTTTTGAGCTGAGCATTTAATTTTCTTCATAATACTCTGCACTTTCGGACGAGATTTGTTGATGCGGTAACGAGAGTACTTCTTCCAAGTCATGTTAAACTTCTTTTAAGGTTTTGGTAAACGAAGTAACTAGTTCTATCTGAACATCTCTCATCGGTTCCTATTCCTAGCACTACGATTTTTGGCTTCCTCTTTATTTTCACAATATTCAATTGATTTGTTACACAAATTACCCTAAATAAATTTCCAAAGACCTTTTTAATTCTCTGAAACACCTAGATGGGTCCCGCTAAATCCAGCGTGTAAGTTACTCTTCCAGTCAAATTAATTATTTTATCGCCATGACCTTATTTTTAAATTTAAATTTTCTCTTCAGGGTTGAATAGTTCCGGCGAAAGATTAATTACTACGGTCATTGTGGAATTAACTAATACTTGAACTTCATTTTATTCCGTCATTTCGTGGTACGAGGATTTAACTCATATTGACTAGGCTTTGGTAGTTTTTAAAGTATAATCAAACAATTGGAAACCTTTCCAGGCATTTTTAACAATATTACCGTCTTGATCGACTCAACGCCTACAAATTCAGGTATGCCGAATAATTGAATTTGGGGATTATGGAAATTTTTTTCTATCAGTATCTTAAGTATCTTTATGTAATATCCCATGTATATATTAATATTATTTTTTTACGAAATATGACTTATTTCCTAGGGACTCTTCTTCAATTTATATTATATTCTTTATCCGGTTATTTGTGTTATTTTTTCTGACCTTTACAATACCAAACTTGAGGATCGATGTTCCAAGTGTAACTCTATAGCTATTTATTGGCACATAAATAGAGAAATTCTTCCACTAAGGGTTTCCGCAAAATCTTCCTTTCCCTGCCTACCTGTGGTTATTCTATGAAATTTAATATTTTGTTTATCTCCTATAGTTTTGATTTTTCTTCAGAACTTTTCTTGCTCTATCGAGTTACTTTCTCAGTGCATGGCTTGGCACGAGATTGTCTCTTTTATTTCTATAACATCATTCTTCGTATACCCAAAACGTCCTTGAACACTGGTCCGCCTCTTTTTTCCCCTAATTTATTTCTTTAATGGCCGGGGTGAACATTTTTTCGAAGAATTTTTTTTTCCGTATTTTCCTTTTCCATTATCTCGTATTATATTTCCATTATAATTCAACCCTCATCGTGTTTTATCTCAGGTGGCTGTCCATGGCAGAAGCATCCTATTTAAGATAACTTATTTTACCGCAAACCTCTATATATCAAAACCGACCAACCAAATACAAGACCTTGTGGATGCATTTGATGGTTTAAAAGTGAGGCATGGGTCTAATATAAAAAATGAATTCCATACGCCAGAGGCTTCTCGCAAAAACTAGTGGTGTCTGAAAGGGAAATTGTGAATCTGGTACCTGGTTTCTTCCAACCACAACACCAAAACTTGACAACCGTCAAGGAATTTTCGATCTAACTTAGAGCGAATGTGCATGACTACACTACGGAATCTCCAGATATTTGTTGTTCACAAATATGAAATACTGAGAGTGCTTTACTACATATATGAATTTCTTGAAGATAACGTTAAATAATTCAAAAGGTTGAATTCTACAGAGGCATTTAGAAGTTCTATAAAAGTACCAGTAGGTACACTGTTTTTTTGTTAATGGCAATTCATGGAAAGAACTAAGAAGTAACTTTTCTTAGTTCCCGAACCTGACAATTACAGCTTTGTAGTATATTATTAATAACTTCTCTGAGTGACGCTCTGACTCATATCTCATATTGACGATTCCTTTCTCATACTGACTGGCCGCTTTCAAACACGGGGCTGTGACGATAAAAGTATAGAGAATGTAACGGAACTTATATAGTTATGGATAATTTGAGATTAAAACTTCACTTTTAATGAACACTTCAGAACTTAATAAAAAAGCTCAGAAAATTTAACTATCGATACGAGTAGTTTAGAGCATTACGAGTTTAGATACGAGTAGTTTAGAGATATGACTAGTTTATATAAATAAAATGATGATGAATTGTATAGTTGAGTTAAATGAAGTATAGCATTCCAATGTAGCTCCGTTGGTGTTAAAATTTTTAAAGATAATTGGATAAATACGTGAGACAGTTATCGGAAAAAATAAAACTTCCCTGAAGCAGATGAATGATGAAATCTTTAAAAGTTTTAATTTCTGGAGATCGAAAAACGTTTCAGTATTTACCCATAATGGATAATTATTTTCGTGAGATACATATGACATGGAGAGTTTATAATGAAAATTTTAATCTTAGTCATTATTAGTATTTCAATCTGAGAATTGGTTGGTTGCAGCCCTCAAGCCTTTTGTATCAAGTAGCTAAATTTTAGAGAAATGAATATATTTTAAACACCAATGTCCTTTCCATAAAGAAACATTCCTCTAAAAGGTTTGTAATCTCAAAAAAATGTGCTATTTACCACAATTGCTACATAGGATGCAGGCATTTTTACAAAAACTGTTTTCAGTTTATGGCGGACTGCATAATTTTTTCATGGAAATAGTTTTATTTGGTTAGTTCTTGCCACCAGGTGTTATTTGACAAAATTTGTAAAACAACCAAGAAAAGAAATATATAGAAATAAACGATTTCGATTACTGAATCCAGCAGGTACCTAAGTACAATTTTAAAACTAAGCTTACTGAAGTTCATTCAAAACATTGACACTATATATCGAAAAATTAATGTGTTCTCATATATATATATATATATATATATATATCTTTTCATAATGAAAATAGTACGATTTTTCATTAACTACAGACTAATCATGAACGATTTAGGGTATTTCTTCCACCATAATTGAAGAATGAAGTCATTTCTGAAGGTAGGTATTGGAAGAAAGGAAAGGAAATAGAGGTTACATCTAAACCAATGGTAAGAACATAATTTTTCTCTAGTCAGAGTCAGTCTCTATCTATTTAGTAAACGTGTGCCAAACATCTACTAGGGCAGTGATTGATCATTTCGACCTCCAGCTACAGCGGTTATCATTTTTCATAACTATGCATGGGGGAACAACCGTTCCCTAAATCCCAGCATCCAGAGAGGCGCGTGTTTTATTCCGGCGCGCGCCACATTGATGGTTGAAAACGGATGTTTTGGACGCCGGCTTTGTATCCTCATGATGTGAGGGACTTGGTGAAGTGAAAGGGATCGATTTTCACCATTAGTTCCACGTTTCTCGTTTCCAACTTTCTCATTGTCATTCTTAAATGTTGTCGGGTTATTGATAAACGCTGTTAATTTTGAAAGGCTTTTGTTCCCTTTGATAGTTCCTTCAGAAGTTATAAAGTTATGAAAGTGTACTCCATATAAAATTAGTTATGAGAGAGCTTCTTGTTAGAACATTGGTATAATTACTTATCGAAAGATGGGACACCGTAAATAAAAACTAGCTCTAACATAATCAGTCTGAGGTCTTATCTTTTCCTTCGTAGTTTTAATAACCCATTTATTAATGATTTTCTACGCTTCTTCAGTCTTTCGAGGAGCAACCCGCATCAAAGTCCAAGGAATCTAAAGGAGTCCAAGCACAAATTATCATTTTTAAATGTACATTTTTCTATCCTTTGCATTCAAATACACTTTTCATGTTCTACCTTCCAGCCCGCAACCATTCAACTGGATTAAGGAATTATCAATTAGTCTGTATCCTATTCTCGAAAAACGTGGACGAAAGAAAGTTGAAACGATCAAATTATCTGGGTCAAAACTGGGAAACCAACCTTCTGGTTCACATGAGGTTTCATACCCCTGGCTTAACCTCAAAGATCAGAATGTGTGAGAGGCTTCCCAGGTTAATTCGTCTGAAGAGATCAAGGAGATTTTGTAGAACAGAAAAAAAGTGAATGAGATTACTTAAGTTTTGGGTAAGCATGTAAAGTTACGAGCGGGAAACGATCAAATTTTGTAGATCCAAGGGCAGAGAGACTGGCTGGAAAAGGTTTCACCAGCAAAGGGAATAAAAGTTTATTTACGCGAAAAGTATGTGATCACGTGAGAGGCAATCTTAGTCTGTTTTGGTCCGCTGGAAATCATCAAAAGGTCAGGTACGGATATAATTAATGCCCCTATTACACACTTGAGAGAGAGAGAGAGAGATTATGCTACTGAAATTTTGTATCAAGGTTTACGTAAAGCCAAATATTGAATCCGCACAGTCTACTCAAGGTTGACATAGAAACTGTTTCCCTTGTGGAGACCGGACAATTTTCATGCATGATATAAATTTCATTTTGATGCAAAGTTCTATAAAAACCCTATTATTAGCAAACATTTAAAAACTAACTATGCCATGAAGTATGACACATGGATTAGAACTATATCGATATTAGTTTAATTTGGGTAAAATTTTACGTAATATAGAAAAATGTTTTTTAGTATTTGGTCTACGAAACAATGTATTTTATATAGATAGCCTCATTTCACGTTCGATGACTTTCGGCACCCAACAGAGAAATAACACATTAAAATCCCATTTTCCGCTTTTAATTCATCTCAATTATTACCCTTGAGCTCTTCCGTGAAATAATTACAACCAGTTACTCATTTTAAAGACTCACTTGCTTGTGGTACACGTAAACTCATTTTCATTTACACATGACTTATCTTATGGGAACATTAAAAACGTATTTTTATTTTCGTTTGCTAATGGTGGTGTGCATACGTATAAATAATCAGTAAATTTTCCTGTCCTTTGGTTATATTGCCAGACAAATTTACATTTTCCCGCTTGCTTTAATGCTACCTCTTTACGACTTGTTAATTGCCCAAATATGTTTCAATGACTGCAGCCTCACTGTTTAGATTTCGGGTTTTGGATAATCCTTCTTAGTAATTTTCGCCTCCCTTAAACGTTATTATGCAGATCTTCATAAAGGGAAAATAACAAACGGAGAAGTGACATTATAACTTTACAAAGACAGTCGTAAGAGTATTTCTATGTAAACCGATGAGCCTTTGTGAATCTTGATGCTTAGGGTATTCGAACTTCACCAAGCATCTGTTTGAGAACGTCCAAAGCATTACGTTTGCACCATTTTTCTCCACATACTGTTGAAAGGTGGAAAAATGGACGCGCATAAACGGATGTAAATTTTTTTCACAAAAGGACAAAAAATATACTATATGACATGATACATGTGTAATGACTTTGCGTTTGTTGACCTGACCCCTCTATTGTCCCCGAGCATCTCATGCTGTCCCTCTTACCTAGGAGGGACTCGAGCCCGCGACCTTTGGGTCAACCTTTAGCGCACT
>WURS02081479.1:0-10189 GCA_011762765.2 Rhinocypha anisoptera
GACTCTGCCACCAAGTAGATTGGATTTCCCGGTTCTCGGTAGAGACCTCTGGTTGTCAGTCGAATCACCGCATCGGGCACATTGGTCCATTCGTCCGACTGGTATCGATGACCACAGATTTCCAACTCTTCACCCAAAGGCCGATCTCCAACGCGTTTCAGCTTAGTTCTTCTCGGTATTATCATCAACTGCTGAGTTATTCGTCTACAGCCCAAAACTCGGCCAATTGAACGAATTAATAACATGATGAAGAAGATAATTTTTAAAATAAAAAACCAATATAAACAAAAAGTAAACAAAATAAAATGTGAATCAAAAATCAACAAAAAAATCACATGTGACACGTAACGTTCTCTGTGGATGGATCGCTTATTACCGGCTTATAGATTATATTTTACTGAAAAGAGGTGTGGCCTAGTAGACATAAGAACACTGAATCATTTAAAGTAAGCCACGCCCCTTTTTATTTGTTTTCGAAGCAAACACGCGCCTTATGCTTTGGGTTTGTTTTGATCTGTTGTCGGCTCATTTGTGATTAACTTTTGACCCAAAATCTCTTAATAAAAGTTAGTGAACAAAATGCCATCCACCAGTGACACTTTGTCTGATGAGCATCCAAAGCAAGAAGAAAAAGAAGAAAAGGGAACGAAAAGAGTTCGAGATTCAGAATCGGATTCTGATGAGGAACCAAAAAGGAATCAAAGCGGCGGCGATGATGAAAAAGTGAAACCCGAAGGTTCAGAAGAAGAAAAAGATCAACAAGAAGAGAATGATGATGATGATAAGACTGATGAGGAAGAAGATGAAGAGGAAGAGATTGGTGAGTTAAATCGATGAAATTTTTATGTTTTTTATTTTTCGTTTTCTGCTCTACTTTTGTACAGTGAGAGTTATGCTTCTTCTAGTGTACTTAACCAATTCGAATCTTACTTTGTTGTGAATCGAATTCATCACGAATTTGAATCTAACTTTCAATGTTGTGATTTGAATTCATCGCTGATTTGAATCTAACCTTCACTGTTGTGAGTCGAATATTTATTTTGATTCGATTCGAATTTTTAGCATAATTGTTTGAATTCTCATTCAATTTGATTCGAATTCAAACTTTTTTAACTTTTATCCGATTCGATTCGAATTTGTTTGCATAACCGATCGAATTATGATAACTCAAGTTTTCCATCAGCAGCTTTACTGGTTTTTTCATCATTATAAAAATTTATGGTATTTTAATTTGGTTTTATATTCATTATAGGCCCACAGCCCAAGGTGAAGAAGCGTAAGGTGATACCTTATGAGAAGATCTACCTCGAAAACCTACCTCTGGCGGAAGCCTACGAACGAAGCTACATGCACCGAGATTCTCTACGTTTTGTGGTGGTAGCACGAAACACTCACTTTCTCGTAACAGGCTCCATCGATGGGCACATCAAGTTTTGGGTGAAACGTCGAGTCGGGATCGAGTTTGTCAAACATTTCCGAGCTCACCTGGGGACCATTGTGGACCACTCGGTGAACAATCCTCTTGGGACCCTTCTGGCCACTATCTCCGATGACAAGTCACTCAAGGTGTTCGACATTATCAATTTTGATATGATCAATATGTTCAAGTTGGACTTTGTTCCCAAGTGTGTCCAATGGTGCTACTCGACCATCACCGGTAGTGGACAGGGACAGAGGGATCCCTTTCCGGTGGTTGCCGTTTCGGATGCGGCTTCGAATAAGATCTATACTTTTGATGCTACAAGTGAAGGATCGACACCGCTGGCTACTTTGGATCGAATTCATATGGCACCGGTTGCTAGAATGAGGTGAGTTTAAGTTTAAAGCTTAAATTTTTAGGGCCGTTTGCTTCTTGTAAAAACGTTGAAAAAATTGCTGAGGTCAAACTTAAGTTATCAGAATTTTTTAAAGAATTATAATTCTAAAAGTTCTTTCCGAATCAAGTAAGAATTTGATTAACACTATAAAAAGTTCAAATAGAATCGGATAAGAATTAGAAAAGTTATGCAAAAAAATTGAATTGAATTTGATTAAAATTTGATTCAACTCGGATGAGGATACTAATAGTAGGGCAAAAATCGATTTGAATCTTATTTGAATTAGATTTATTTGAAAAAAATTCGATTCGAATCTGATTTGAAGAGTAATGAATAATATTGTCGTGGTTTTCTATGTTCTGTCATTTTTGGTATTTTACCACCCACGTTTTTTGTACTGTGAGAGTTACGCTACTCTACTTTCACTGTGCATACTGTGAATGTTGTACATAAATCTTCGAATTCCCATTCAATTTGATTCGGAATTTGAACTTTTCTAATTCTGCGCTTTAGCGCCGGTTCTCTTGTAAAAATTGAGGCTTAACCTAATTTGGTTCTGTTTTTCCAGACTAAACGCACCATACAGTACAATGGTTTCGGTAGACATGCAAGGCATGTTGGACTACTGGGGAACTCACCGAAGCGAGTATCGTTTTCCTTCATCTCTGGTATCATTCGAATCGAAACTCGACACTGACCTCTACACAATGGCTCGTGCCAAAGTGACACCACATGAGATAGCCTTCTCACCAGATGGCACCATGATGGCGATGATCTGCTCGGATCGCAAGGTTCGCCTCTTCAAGTTTCTTACCGGAAAGTTGCTTCGTGTCTACGATGAGAGCCTGCAAAGTCTCACTCAGTTGCAACAAACGCAGCAAGTGTTGCCCAACATGGAGTTTGGACGGCGGATGGCCACCGAGAGGGATCTGGAAAAATCGCCCTTGTTTAACTCTCAGGGCATTGCTTTTGATGATAGTGGGTACTTTTTGATCTATCCGACTATGCTTGGTAAGTGGGAAAACAAGGCAAAGGTGGATTGAGTGATATAGTTTGTCGGATTCGATTCGAATCGAATACATTAGAATGAATTCGAATTCTTCTGATTCGATTTGCGCATGTCTGGTTCGAATCGAATACATCCGATTAGATTTAAATCGAATTCAACTGTTTTGATTTGCGCTTGTCTGATTTGATTCGAATTCTTATGATTCGATTTACGTATATCTGATTCTATTTGCGTATGGTTTGTTTCGATTTGCGCATGTCTAATTCGAATCAAATTCTTCTGATTCTATTTGCGCATGTCTGATTCGAACCAAATTCTTCTGATTCGATTTGCGCATGTCTGATTCGAATCGAATTCAGATTTGATTTTCGTATGTTAGATTCGAATTGAATTCTTCTGATTCGATTTGCGCATGTCTGATTTGATTCTAATTCACCTGATTCGAATTTAATTTATCTATTTTGATTTGATAATTCTTGTTTTGAATTTAAATTTTTTTTATAAAATAAAAAATTCGAAATTAAATTTTTCAAGTAATTTTTAATTTTAACTTTTTTAAATAAAAACAATTTTTATTTTCCACTTTCAGGCATCAAGATTCTAAATTGGTACAGCAACAAACTGGTAAAAATGGTTGGCAAAGGAGAGAACTTTCGTCCACTCTCGGTCGCCATGCATCAGTCGATACCGGAGCAGGTGCGCAACACGAAAAATTTAGTAACAGCGGAAATGGCTACCAGTCATAATCCCACTTTGGAAGCAGCGGGACACGCTGATCCGACTTTATTCACCACCGGATTTCGAAAGAATCGATTTTATATGTTCACAAGAAGAGAACCGGATGATACCGCGATGGGCGGCAGTGAAGAGAGTGGTGGAAATGTCACTGGATTGGAGAGGGATGTCTTCAATGAGAAACCATCGAGGGAGGATATGATTTCGGCTACTACCGAAACGGCTCCGGTGGCTAGTAAATTTAGTGATCAGGTGAGTTTGGAGTGAAGTTTGACTGTATTAGATCTAAATCAATATATAGCTTTTACACTTGAAAAAAAAGAATTTGCGAATTTCGAAATACTACCGAGATTTTGCGAATTTTGAAGTACCACTGAGATTTTTCGTATTTTAAGGTACCATCACTATTTTGTGAATTTCGAACTACCACTGAGATTTTTCGAATTTGGAAATACCACTGATTTTTCGAATTTTGAACCGCGATTTTTGCGATTTAAAATTCACAAAATTACGAATTTAATGAGCAATGATTCTAAATTCGTGATTTTGTAATTTGTTAAAATGTTAATTTTGCGATTTTTTCCATTCGGTATTTCAAAATATTTTTAAAAATTCTGGACGATTTTGAATTCACGAATTCATTTTTTATAAGTGTGTTATTGTAAGTTTTGCAAGATTATTATCATATATGTTTTGCTTTTGGAAAATTGCTAATTTATTGTATGTTTTCTCTATTCCCCCTCTCCTCCACCTCAAGGCAACAATCCACACCTCACTGGGCGATATCTACGTGAAGCTCTTCGCGAAGGAGTGTCCGCGAACCGTGGAGAACTTCATAACCCACTCACGAAATGGCTACTACAATGGACACATCTTTCATCGGGTGATCCGACAGTTCATGATTCAAACTGGTGATCCAACCGGAACCGGCACAGGAGGTCAATCGATTTGGGGCGGAGAGTTTGAAGATGAGATTGTGCCCACGCTTCGGCATGATAAACCCTTCACGTTGAGTATGGCCAACGCGGGACCCAACACTAACGGGTCACAGTTTTTCATTACGGTTATACCTACACCGTGGTTGGATGGAAAGCATACCGTCTTTGGACGGGTTACCAAGGGTATGGAAGTGGTCCAGGCGATTGGACAGGTGAGAACTCATCCCAAGACGGATAAGCCCTATGATGATGTCAAGATTATCAATATTCATGTTAAATAATGTTAATCAGGAGGATTTCATTTTTACATTCTACATTGTTAAAAATACTGTCTGGTTATAACCTGACATTAAGAGCGCGTTTCTGGTTATAACTCAACAAGTCTTTGTTATAGACTTTCAATGTAAACAATGTATGTTTATAAGCGGACATTTAAGAAAATCAACGTTTATAAGCTGACTTTGTTTAAAATTGTAGGGTTATAAGTCACCTTATAAGCTAGCATTTTTGAAATTGTAAGTTTATAATCAGAAACGTGCTCAATGTCAGGTTATAACCAGACAGTATTTTTAACAGTGTATCATTACATTATTGAAAATACTGTTCTGTTAGAACTCAACATTAAAAGCACATTTTTGGTTATAACTCGACAAGTCTTTGTCAATGACTTTCAATTTTTTTTACATTCTATCATTATATTATAAAAATGTATTAATCATACTCATTCGTATTCATATATTTAGTAAATAAATTATTTTTGACACAAATTCAACTGGTTACTAACGGTTATTGAAAAATGGAAATTACACGATAAGTACATTTTAAGAAAATTTGAATTTGTTTAGACCCAATTCGAATCACTTTAAACCAATTCGAATCCTTTTAGACCGTTATGAATCACCTTAGACCCATTCGAATCACTTTTGACTGATTCTAGTTAGTTAAGACCGATTCGAATCACTTTAGACCGATTCGAATCATTTTAAATCAATTCGAATCCTTCTAGACCGATTCGAATCACTTTCAACTGTTTCGATTCAAGTTTAAAAACATTTTTTAATATAAAGTGGAGGTTTTATTATTATTACACATATATATATGAAAAATAAGCAGCGCAAAAGTGTAAGATAGATAGGGTAACAAAAATATATGTATATATAATAAAAGATTAGGCGTGAAAACATAAATTTAAAGAGAGAGAGGGAGAGAAAAAGTTAGACTTTGACTAGAGTTAAGCTTCCATAATGTGATTGACTCAAAATATATAAATTGATTTTTTGATATATAAAGGGTGTGAGGTGATAGGTTAGATTTTAGGTTTGATTTGATATAGATATAGCTAGTGAGTTGTGTTGATATCATTACGAATCGAAAGGTGGCAGTCCGAATCGTTGTGGCTCGAAGTGTTCCAACGAGTCAATCACCATCGTGGGTTGACGTGCCAGTTGTTTCAAGTCAAGCTTCGGGTCGGGTACGAGAACACACTGGCACCCGGCGGCAAGGGCCGAGGTTAGTCCGGTGGGCGAATCCTCGAAAGCGAGTACGTTTTGAGGGCTGCTTGGTTGGGGTGTGAAACGGGACATGCACACTCGGTACGGGTCACTGTGGGGTTTGTTTTCCGATACTTCCGGATCGGATCCACCGAGGACTACGTGATGGAAGAGGTTGCCTGGGGTGAAAAAGTCTCCAAACGGTTCCACCTACGTAGGGGAAAAATCAGTAGAGTTAAACCATGGGATACGTGTAGAATTTCTCCTATATATTAACCCTTTCGATCCCAAAGATTATCAATAAAAGATAAGTCTTATATCGCTAATTGAATGAGCGGGACACGTACGTCCCGATAGCGTCTATGGAAGCAAAAGGGTTACTAAATAATATTGTCGTAGTTTTCTATGTTATATATTCTGTCATTTTTGATATTCTGCCACCCACGTTTTTGTACTGTGAAAGTTACGCTACTTCTACTGTGCTTAAACGATTCGAATCTAACTTGTTGTGTTGTGATTCGAATTCTCAATCGATTCGAATCTAACTTTCTCTGTTGTGATTCGAATTCATCACCGATTCGAACCTAACTTTCACTGTTGTAATTCAAATTTTCAACTGATTCGATTCTTACTTTCTCTGTTGTGATTTGAATTCATCACAAATTCGATTCTCACTTTTTTGGTTGTGATTCGAATTCTCAACCAATTTAAAGCTAACTTTCTCTGTTTTTAATCAAATTTTTAACCATGGAAATCCGTTAACAGTTAAAGAACTCGGTAATTTAATTGTGAGAGATCAATTCTCCTTAAGACACACTTACCTTATAAGAATAAGTCTCAGTCATACTTCCGGTGCAAATAGCCATAGGGACACCCTTATCCCGGAAGTGTTCCACCAGTCGTCGCACCCCGGGCAACAGTTGAATGCCCTGACCATCGATCTCGCCCGCCACATAGCTCCGAAAGCGAACCAACACTTTGTGAATGTAATCCTCCGGTTTCAACGGCAGTTGGTAGTGATCAATGATGATCGATGCCGAACGAGCCATGAAGAGTCCGATTGTCTTGCCTCGAACCTCCCAGTCGAGTGATGCGTTGTACTCGTGTAGAGTGTCATCCACCGCTCGGTAGAAGTAACGCTCCGAGTCTACCAGGGTGCCATCGAGGTCAAAGATCACGTGGGTCACCGGGGTTGGTGGGTTGGAACCTTCCCGGGTACAACCGTCACCTTCGGAACACATTGCAATTTGGTTTCTCTGAAGGAACTTTACCTTTGAAAGTTAAATTAGTCAACTATACTGTTAATAAAAAAACTGTCCGGTTATAACCCAACATTGCACACGTTTCTGGTTATAACTCGACAAGTCTTTGTAATAAACTATCAATTTTAAAAGATTATAAAAGATTATTTTAAGTTTATAAGCAACCATTTTGTAAAATCGACGCTTTTCGAGCTGAATTTTTTTAAATTGTAGAATTTTAAGCCAACTTTCCTTAAATTGTCACCTTAAAAGCTGGTATGTTTTAAATTGTATGGTTATAACCAGAAACGTGCTCAATTCTCCTATATATTAATGAATAATATGATCGTGGTTTTCTATGTTCTGCCATTTTTGGTATTCTGTCACCCACAGTTTTTGTACTGTGAGAGTTACGCTACTTCCATTGTACTTAACTGATTTTCGAATCTAATATTCACTGTTGTAATTTGAATTCATCACCGATTCGAATTTAACTTTCACTTTTGTGATTCGAATTCATTACCGATTTGATTATAACTTTCGTTGTTGTGATTCGAATTCTAAAACCGATTCGAATCTAACTTTCTGTATTATGATTCGAATTAGGTGCACAACTTTCGAATTCTCACTAGATTCAATTCGAATTTTTGCATATACATTCAAATAAAGATAATTCAAGTTTGATCTCGTCGGCTTTCCTGCCATTTTTTTTACAATAGGAAGACGGCAGCTCTTTTGTAAAAATTCTAACGACTTGCCAAAGCCAAATGGAATATTGAAAAACTGCCAAAACTTACCAAAACTACCTTATTTGTAAGATGTATTCTCGATTGTTTTTTCTTTCTTCATAAACCAAAAACATTGACTAGTAGGAACAAAACTTGAGTTGGGTGGCTAAACACACCACCAAACTTCAAAATCACTTAATCACTCATGAGTTATGACACACTCTCTCTCTCCCTCTCTCTTTATTCAACTCTCAAGGTCACCCTTGAAGCTTAGACTTTGTAGTGAGAGCGCAACAGAAGAGAAGAGCAGACAGATGGACAGATTCTGTCAGTTGGCCTGGGCAACGTCTTAAGAGAGGGAGAGAGAGAGTGGATGTGAAAGAAAGAGGAGGAGAGAGAGAATGAGAAAGATAGAAAATAGTTGTATATAGCAAACTTGGGCGGCACCGTAAATGTATTATTATTAATTTTCAACCTTGCCGGTCACGTGGTCTTATGTCAGCTTTATTTTGAAAGGCAAAACTTTTTGAAGGTTTCAGGGAAAAACTTTGAGTAAAACTTGAAACAAATCCAAGAAGATTTTAAATGGAAAAAACAAAACAAGGAAATTTTTATATTTATTAATTTATTTAATATCTATATCCAAAACAAACAGTCATAAACACGCACATGAGGATTAGAAGGAGAGAGAGAGAGAGAGAGAGCAAACGTATACACACACAGCTGATACAAAAACGTCATATATGAACAGTACGTTTTAACTGGGCGGAGCTTCCAGTACCTTTGGCATCAACAAACATTCTGACTAATCACCGCCTACTTTTTGTTTATATTTGTTAAAAATTCATTTTTTTCACATTTACTCTTTTACTGGTACAATTCAATTTTTTTATTTTTATAGATTATCGGATGGTAAATTTGTTCTCGGTTGATCTGAACTTCTATGATGAGACTAGAGGTTGATTTGACTGCTTATCTTCAGGTTCAAGGCCACTCGGAGAGGTAACACGTTATCTATGGATGTTCCATTTTGTTTGAAGTTTTAAGTGTACAAAAGTGTCTCGTGAAGTGAAGTCCCAGTTTGGTTTGTCTGTCTTTCCGCACACACACCGTTGTATGATTGTCTTTCTTCTTTCACTCACTCTCTTCTGGAAACTTCTCACCCAAACCTTCTAAGAGCCGGCTTCAACTTTAAAAAACCAGTATATTTTTTGTCTGTCTGACTGTGTTTGTGTCATCTCATCTTCTCTTTCACACTCATCATCATGGACAAAATTGCTCTTACTCGACTCAGCGAGGAACGCAAGGCTTGGAGAAAGGATCATCCATTTGTAAGTTTCATATATAAATAAAAAATTTAAAATATAAAATTTTGTGATCTAAAATAATATTAATTATTATAAATAAATTAAATTTTGTAAGATTTGTGAATTAAGATGTAACCTTTGTTATGTTTTGTATTTTTTGGTTTCTATAGGGTTTCTACGCTAAGCCTATACGCAACAGTGATGATACCTATAACCTGCAAGAATGGGAATGTGCCATTCCTGGAAAGGCAAATGTAAGTGTCACTTTCTTGGCAAGTTTTAAAATCTCAAGACTAGAGACTGATGCTAAAAAAAACTACGTCTTTTAGCCTAAATTTTGGCAGGAAGAATTCTCTAATGTTCTTTGTCATTCAAAAGTTCTGAATATGTAAAATTTGAAAGCGGCTAATTGGTTAGTCAGGTGTTAGGTTTATTTTATTTTAAATTTTATGTTAGAGTTACTTTGATTCTAGGCAATTTTGGAGATAGGTGTGTTGAATTTAGTGTGAGTTCTTGGATCAATTCGATTATGATAATATCTTTCAGAGATGAGTTTGGTTAAGTTATTAAGAGGTTATAAGTTACTTGTTGAAAGTTTAGTTGATTTTGGGTTAGGTTTTGTATATTATTCAATGTTTTATCTCTTACTATTTCTCTCTCCCTCTCTTTCTGACTCTCTCTCTTTCTCTGACTCTCTCTCTCTCTCTATTCCACTCCATTTCTCTCTCTCTCCCCCTCACTCCCCAAAGACACCATGGGAAGGTGGACTGTACAAGCTGAAGATGTACTTCAAGGACGACTATCCCTCGACCCCGCCCAAGTGTAAGTTCGAGCCCGCCCTGTTTCACCCGAACGTGTACCCCTCTGGGACGGTATGTCTCTCCTTGTTGGACGAGGAGAAGGACTGGCGTCCCTCAATCACCG
>WURS02081490.1:0-10189 GCA_011762765.2 Rhinocypha anisoptera
TCCCTATCTCTCTCCTCTCTCTCTCCTTCTCTCTCTATCCTTCTCTCTCTCTCCTTCTCTCTCTCTCCTTCTCTCTCTCTCCTTCTCTCTCTCTCCTTCTCTCCCTCTCTCCCTCTCTTCTCTCCCTCTCTTCTCTCCCTATCTCACTCTCTTTCTATCGGAGAAGGCGGAAACTAACTTAACGGCAGTCGTTTATTTTTTTTTACGTGGAGTGCTCCGCTCGAGGAAGACGGGGAAGTCGACGGTCTCGGGGCTTCTTTTTTTACCCAGTGGGAGTTTAATCTTATTACATACACGAAAATTCTGTGTGTTTCTCTGTCTGCGGAACCTTTGTGTTTGTCGGTTGGTGGATGATGATGGAGACCGGAATGAAGTATCCGCGTAAATAAACCCTAAGGGAGACGTTAGTTGGGAGCTCTCTCATGTGCTCTTTGACATTTGTGGAAAAAAAATAAATGTGAACATTATAAACCAGAAAGTAATGATGCATACTAACGGTATGCATAAAAGTAAATCATATATAACCAGAGTAGAAATGAACAAAGTCAATTATCGCATGAAAGTAAATAGTCACATTCCTTAGTGACTGCTATCCTTGAGGTGTGGATCCAAACTGGATGGTATTTACGTTGAATAAATAGATACTCACTGAACGAAGTAGCAAATGGAAAATCACTGAAAAATACCTGCCGTCTTATTAATCTGAATGCTCTTAATCGATGGAATAATCATTAATTTGTGAAAATTAAATAAAAAATTTGTGAAATTTGATCAATGAAAATGTAAAGCGAAAATTTATATCCGTTCTTATCCTTTACTTCTAAATCCCATTCTCAAATAAATAAAATCGCCAATAAATATGATCTTGAAAGGTTATGTCTTGATGTGAAACTTCATTCGTGCGTAAGAATTTCCCGCCCCTGGCTCTTCTTCCCTTTTCGTTTTACCTGTATTAGTAGCGGAATATTAATTTATAAGGCCTGCGGACATCTAGCATCACCTCAATTCGACGAAGACCGTAATTGGAATGATAAAACACTCCATGTTTGAAATCGGGACTCGTACCCGTGACCTCTGAGTCAGCCGGTGATTGCGACACCCATCCGGTCTAACCCCTTCCTGCTCGGTTCCCGTTTTTTTCCCGCTACGAGCAAAGGCTTCGACGAACTTTTTAGCTTCTCCTTATATATGCAACGATATTGGAGATACCCTCCTCGTTATTTTTCCACGCTGGCACCCCGCCGCCGTTTCGCATAATCCCTCGCGCCAGGGAGGAGGGGGAATCCGATCTCTCCCGTCTCTCGTAAGAGTGCTGTGACTTGAGGATCGCCCAGAAGCTTATGAGTCTGGGGAACGAGACGCGCCTTCTCGCCCATCCGGAAACTGTCTTTTGTGTGCGCACTTCCCTCCCTCCCTCCCATCCCGACCCCTAGAAGCCCCCGGGAGGGATTTCCTCTCACCGATCCGGCACGGCACCCGCATTCCCCATCCCACGAGGGAGGAGACATTCGCCCGCGGACACTCTCGGATGAATGTTCGCGTGGACGTACCCAGATTCATGTCCCTCCGTTTACGTTGTGGGAAGACTCAATGGGGAATAACAGAGTGAGGGAGGAGAGAGGTGGTGATGGGGTTCAAGGGGCATAAAGGGGAAATGAAGGGACGTCGAGAGAAGAGCTTTGATAGGGAGATATGGCCGCAGGTGGACGGGGGTCAAGCGTCCTTTCAATATGTGAGCGAGGTCCCGCCCGCTCCCCCTTTCGAACTCACCCATCCCCCGCCGCCAACTGGGACCCTCTCCACTGCTGCCACCCAGAACAAGTGAGACTGTCGCCTCGGTGGGGAAAGGAGGAAGTGCTTGGGGAAGAAGGGGGGGGGGGGGGCTAGCGCTTTTATTCTGAAGTTCGGGAAGGCTCTGGAGGCGGGTTAAGGGAAGGGAGAGATGGATAAGTAATATGGAGGGAAAAAATGATCCACCGAGTTGAATGTATGGAGAGAGTGACACACATAGAGAGAGAGAGAGAGCTTATGACCACCACTGCGATGCAGGACTTCCAAGCATGCGCATATCTCGTCTCTCCTTAGATGGAGAGGAAGTTAATCTTTTCGGGGTTGCGCTCCGATTCACCCCCCCTCTCTTCTTCTTCCTCTTCGAAGAGGTCACCTTGTTTTTTTTTTTGATGTCCCAGGGTGACCTCTTCTGCAAACACGCTTAACCTCGTTCTGATATGGGGCGGACGACGTAAAAGACCCGGTGGCCTCGCCTCTTGTTCAAGTTATAATAGTCCCTTTCTCTTATAAGCTCTCGTAAATAAATAAATCGCTTCCTTTTAATAAACTTCGCGGTAGATTTTCCCTCAAATGCCAATATGGGGCCTTGATGAAAAACTGCGTACCTCTGGAAATAACTTCCTTGGATGATTATACGCTTGATTATGTAGGGGGAAATGATTATTTTTGTTGTTTCGGTTACTTGTACAAAATTTACTGTCAGTATGTGCGTGAAGGGATACATACTTTAAATTCTGTTTACGTTACAAGAATATTTCACAGACTCTTAAAAGGAATCGACATTGGGAGCGAGAAAACATTTTCTCAATTGATGGATATTTCATTCTATTTTCATCCTTCATTTAGTGCACAATATAGGTTTGCTCCAACAATATTCATACCAGAAGCTAGAATGTCTAAAATACATCATTTAAATAATTCAATTAACAAATCAAAAAGAAACTCAAACTTCATGAATGACTCAAAGTAAACAAAGAATGGTTTATTTATAGAATTGTTAATTTTTCAATTGAATGTGGATAGAGAACTTGGCTACTGATGATGGGAACGGGTTCAAGTCCTGATGATATCTCTGGACATTTCCAGCAAAAATCTAAGCTAAGTGTTTGTCTGGATGGCAGTAATTTCTAGGAAACCACTGGGAAAGGAACTGGTTTTACCGCATCGCCATAATAATTTTAAAATGCAGTTTTACATTAGTACTAGGTGACTCATATTCACCTATCAAAAGCACATTTGGGCTGAAAATGTGCCATTAAAAGTTAATTTTATTATAACTTCTTAATTTTCGAAATGATCTTGGATATAAAACGAGTTTGAATAAATGAGAATCGTGTTAGATGGATTAAGAAATTCGTATTAGATGGATTCTATTCAGTGGTAGTATTTTTATGTTTTTTTCTGCAAGCTATTTTTGGTTATTTTAATAGTAAATTTATAACATTTTGAATAACTTTACATTTAATTATCAGTGATTCCGTGTAAGCAAACGAAATCTTCTGGGCGTGATTTTGCCATGAAGTCTGCAGAAAAAAGTGAAGGAGTTCGTACATTATTGGTTGCCTTTTTACGCCTTAACGCTCCGAATGGTACCCACATGATGATTTTATTTATTGTAAATGAAAATAAAAGGCCACGAAAACCATTAATTAGTAACATGAATTGCGCATTTCCATTCCCTGTTGAATTAAATAGGACGGATTTGCTGTATGAGTTTTGAAATTGCTCCATGCACAATGACTAACTTGCTATTTCCGCGTGAAATTAATATCTTAAACGCTACCTAGCTATGTTTCGTTTTTCTACGACGCCATCAGGTAACCTGGATGACGTTGTACAACAATGAAAACTAGGTCGTGTTTAAGAAAAAAGTTTCATATGGAAAAAATATGCCGCTCACTCATAGGGATTATATAATTAGGATTATATAATAGTGAGAATCCCCATGTCATTAGGGATTCCACTTATTTACCAAACTTAATTATCCTGAAGGATTTTATTATCACTTAATGGAATAAGAACTTTTGCCTAAAAAATCCGTTGAGCATCGCAGATAATCCAGAGCAAGTCAAAATCCAGTTTATTAAATGAGACCCAACGTTGTCCCTCAGGAAAAACATGGGGATTGTGAATGACTTTGTTTGCGCGGGAGATGAAAAAAAGCGTGTAGCCACTCACACTCGTGAGCGACACACATAAGGGAATAATTGGGAAAATGATATTTCCCGAAAATCCTTTTCGTAAGTGCCAACTGTCGCTAATGAGTGACACATAATTAGTTCGGAATCCAGAGTGCAGAAATGAAATTTTTTTTGGGAAACACGCATTTAATTTTATTATCTACATTGTTTTTCTTTAAGTTTGAAAACAAATGTAATTCGTTTTTGAAATTCTGTCTACGATGGCATTTTTTTGTGCTTTTTCATTTCTTCTTAGACTTGTTCTTCATGTTGTTGTTTCGGATTGTAATTTTTCCTAGCCGCAGATAATTAATGGCTTCTGACAAATAATTAGATTAATTTTTTGTCTCCAAAGTTTCTCAACAGTTATTTCCTCCACGGAATCTCGCTCACTTGACTTTCCTCTACCGGCCCACCGCTCTTTGTATTTTTTTGTTTCATGACCATCATTTTTAGTTCAAGGCCATCGGCTGTAATTTTAATTTGCTTCTAATTGGCGGGGTTTCCACTCGTAGGTATCTCGGGTCTAGCCCTGTTGGCCTAATGGAGTGTCTTCATTCGTACGTGGAGAGGTTGCTGATCGGCAATTCATCTTTTTTCCGGAAGAATGTTTGGTCTGATACGATACTTGTCGGATTATGACCGAATGAAGACTCGAGTATGGAGTAGACTCCGCTCAGTTCGTAGTAGAGATAGGCGATTCCGATTCGATTCACTCGGAAATCGATTATTTTAATACAATTCTCGATTATTTTGAATCGATTACTGTGATCCGATTTGTTTCCTTACCGATTTGATACAGTTCATATTCCGATTCAATTACCATTGCGATTCAGCTCATAATTCCGATTCAATACGATTGCTATTCAAATCCGATTCCGATTCAGTTAATATTCCGATTCATTGACGATTCCGATTCATTGACGATTCCGATTCTGTTTCGATTCCAATTCAGTTACGATTCCGATTTAGTTACGATATGATTCAAATCGATTTGGTCGAATAGATTCATTCCTTGAAATTGCCCATTTCTAGTTCGTAGTTAACATTTGAGTGGAACGCATTCATCTGTGCGATACTGATTCTGCGCCATCCGGAAATGTCGGAAATACTTAATTTGTCTTCCAGCATTTCCTTATATTGAGTCCAATATTCTTCCCTTATGTTACAACGTTTTGAAAACTTATACCCACTAAAATGTATATGTCGTTTATCTTCCATTCTTCTTCATCTAATAATAAGACTATATCGAATAGATTATTTGGGAAACAAATGTTTCAGTGTCTTTAATGTTGTTCCAACGTTGGTTAACTCTGCTTTACTCAGTGGGAAACTGAGAAAGGTATGGGCACAGATGTCTGACGTGTACAGAGTCTGATTCATTAAGTTAGTATAAACGAAAGTATATTTGTCTGAACGAAAACATTACGGCCACGCTCCTCGTCTGAGCGGACAGTATAAATCCACCGTCACGCTGTTCAGCTCTTTACTGCCAATGTGTATAATGACACAGAACATCCGACTTTGCGGGCCCCTTTTAGGATGCCTTCCGAAAAAAATTAATCACTCTCGATTTGAATCATTTAAGAAAAAACAAATATAAGTGCATCGCAGGGAAGGCTTTTACTGTATCTTCTGTATCGACTATTCTTGGTTTAAAATAATCCAGAGGACGCACAAGTAAAAGCGGAGGAACGCATTGCGGCCCGCGGGTAGCAAACACCGCAGGCCTACCGCCGTCGAATACAACGAGGAGGATTCATGACAGAATCATCCTTGTCGACAGAACGATTTCCCGTGATTCGCGGCGACGGGGAGATCACCTTCTGGACGCAGTTACCAACGGGCGTGTCGTTGCTGTGGTTCCTTCTCAAGTCCATCCTTCCGTCTCTCTCTACATTCACCCGTCGGGTTCTTCGAGCGGCGTCCGTCTTCATCAAGAGACCCCTCTCCGTCCATTCTCCGCCCCCCCCCCCGCGGGAGGTGGTGTCTTCATCCTCCCTCCATCGTCCGGAAGATAAGGTCCGGGTTTCCTAGCGCCTACGGGTGGTGGAGGGTGCGTTGTCGTTGGGGATAGACGGGGAATGGGAACAGAGTCTCTGGTGGCGACAGCTTAGTATAGGAAGTGGGGGGGGAGACTTTGTTTTGGAACGGGCTGGGGTACACTATCTAACACAAAAGGAGGGGATAGAGAGGATGGAGGTCTGCATAGGGATTTTCCTTTTTCGTCCTCCTAACCGACCCCCCTCCTCCCCATCGTTCCCTCCTCCTCTCCCCTCCCATTCTGCTGTATATACAGCGGCCGTTTTTTTTTTATTCTTTTCACTGGGTTGGGATAGAGGGGGAGGGGTGGGGGCGGATGGATATCACGTCGGTTGTCCAACCCCCTCCCCCCTCATCTCCACCGTCCTTCCCGCCCCTCTTGCTCAGTAGTCTCTTTTTCTCGACGACGTCACTTCTCGACTGGAGTAGGAAACCCTTTCCCTTCCCCTTCGTCTTCCATTCCTTCTTCGGCATCTCCACCCTCGCTCTTCTCGTCCGCCCATTCCCTTCCTCCTCCTCTCCAGTTCCTCCCCCACTTACCCAATCCTCTTCCACCCACGACCGTCGCCGAAGCCGAGGAGGAAGAGTGCGTTTCCGAGGTGCTCTGAGATCGATTCTGTGTCAGCTACCCGAATGACGAGCTCTTGAACCGATTCGTTCTTGTTTTTTTTTAAGAGAAAAAAATATGGGCGGGAAGAAGAGGGAGGGTGCCGTCTGTATGACTTCGTCACTCGGAAAAAAATTATAGTAATCACCTCTGTTCTGACGGACGGGTCGATTATTACGACGTGGTGGGTGTTTGGAATGAGGAAGCGGACCACATTTCGCCCGAGGTGAATCTCGCAAAGGAGTCGTGATTGGGACGGCTTCCGGCCACCCGTCTCATGTAATTTCACTTTTAAATCGACGTTTGATATATTCAATTACCAAAAGAGAAGACAAAAACATTTTCGACGTACACCACGGGGCACACACAGACGGAAGTAAGGAAGAACGAGACAACCTTTTCGTCTTTCTGTCCTACGCAGTGGACGGGACGGCAGTAGTGTGATAAGTTGAACAAAGCTTCAGTTTCACTCATCATTCTTTCATCTATGTTCATTTTATCGACAACAATCCCATGTAATCAATTATTTATTAATAATCTATGTTACGGAAGTCATCTACATTGAGTGATTACTGCCTACTTTCACATTTAATACAACTTTATTTGTCATCAACGTTCAAATATAATAATATTTTATTGCTAAATCGTAGCGCTTGAACGTAATTGGTTTTCAAATCAAGATATGATCTCATTGTCTCTCTTGACTTTCGTTGGTGAAACCGGACTTTTTTAAGTGTAAACATTTTTCGAAATAACTTTGTCCCGCATTAATTGTTTCATGCAGGTAAATGTCATACCGGGCATGCATTTTTACGAACGGACTTATGTATTATAGCCTTTTTAAATTTATTTGCCTTAAATAAAAAAATACTCATGCGTGTACTAGGACACTAGATTTTCGTTTCAGTTTTGTTTATAGTTTTACTCTTCTCTCTTACAAATACACCCGTTGACTCTGGTAACGTCTTGTCATACAGCATCTTTCTTTCCTTAACTTTGTTGACTTTGGGACATGTGTTTCCAAATTTTACAGGTTTTGGGATTTAATAATATTTTTTTGCTTATTGAAGTAAAGGCGATGAATGACATTTAATAAAGGACTTCCAATTTTATAAATAAATATTGAATTGAATATTGAAATACTGAAATAAATTTTGAAATGAATTTAAAAAAATCAAATATTGCTTGTGAATTAATTAAAAGTCACTTTCTTTGTATCTCGACATGGTTGGTAATTACGTACATGTTAGAAAAAAACGAAGTAAAGGAAAGGAAACTTGCCAGTTTGAACGGTAATCCTTTTTGTTAATACATAAAAACATGTCTTATTTATCTATGCTAGCATTTAACGGGCTCCTAATTCACGTATTACCCTAGTCATTTATCCAAAAATATTCATTCAAATTTGATTTATGGTAACTCATGAAGTGCCCTTTTATTGTTCCAAAATGTAAATTTAACTTGTTTGCATCAATGCGCTTGGAAATGAACTCAGATTACCTACATGCTTACATGCGGCTTCCGGTGATTTTTAGCAGAATGTTCTTGGCAGGAAAAAAGTGTTTCTATCGTGCTACTAAACTGGTGACTGGTGAAGCTTTAATTCCAAAATTGTCCTCTGCACCAAAGCAGAATTTCAGCTCCTTTTTTTAAATAAATTGAGACCACATTTTGAAACACGGGAGATTCTGTTGCGTGCATTTCATTCAAGTATGGGCACGGGTTCGCTTCAGGGTAGCTTTGGGAAAGGGTGTGCGTGATTCTTAGTCTTGGGTGGACTATCGGCCTAAAACACGCCAAAATAAGATTTCAGTTCACTGCTGTAGGTAGGATAGAATGTGAGATCGGAGTTTTACGTCGTCCTTATACGTAAATTTAAATCGCAGCATCCTCATATAACCATACGGGCTTGGGTACGAAACGTCACGTCACATTAATGTGGGTCGTCCCGAAATGTCTTGAAGATTGCGTCTTCAGTGATCACCTGAATGATTTCTCAAGGCCGGTTGAACTTGTGGATTTCAAAACAACGTATCGAAGTGATTGATCGAAGGGTGTTACTTTGTGCGACGAGCATGTTTTATTTCACGTTGAATTACCAAATTATTTTGATTCATATCACGTCGATGTTAGAGTATCATTGTAGAAAAAATTTCAAGAATCCCACAAACCCAGCTGTTAAAGATTTAGGCCGCGAATCCGTGACGGATCACGTTCATAATTAATGCCATCGAGATTAGGAATCCCCTTGATTCCATGGGGGAGTCTGCACGTGAGTTGCATGCTGCCAAAAGATAAACCGGATAACCAGAACCTAATTGTTGACACTCCAACTAAATGGCACCCAATTCCGAATCAGTTAGCTTTAGAGATATGACCATCCGTGTACATTTCCACAACGTTTCCACAACACTCTCAATATATAGCACAAGGTTATTTGAGAACATTTTCCACGAATCAAAGGTGCTTAATCCTACTTATTGTCCCACCCAAACTCAGTATGCTTCATTCCTAAATATCACTCGATTTTCTCCCTTACCCTTCGTCGTTAACCTCCGTTCCATTTTCCCCTCGCTGACTTTGGAAACCTTGTGTCGCGCGAATCCACCAATCAAGGTATCGAACGCGCATAGATTTGTGAGTGCAGATTGTTTTTCTCTCTCCGCGGTGTGTTTCCCACTACCTCCCTGCCCGTTCCTTCTCGTCTATGGCTTTCTATCTGTGACTCCGTCCGCCCCGTCGCAAATACTGGACGCGTTGCCGTTAGTTCCGATTCAAAACTCCCCCAAACGCTTCTGTTCCTTCTTCCATCTCCTTTTTGTGTGTGCGGGTGTGGGATAGGGCGTGTCTCATAATCTCTCTGGGGAAGACTCTGGGGGGGATCACGCGGCGCATACCGGGTTAGTGGTCCGCCTGGGAATAGTGGCGGCGGTCTGTGGAGGGTCACGCTGGGAGAAATAAAACGCTTAAGAGATCGAGGAAGGAGGAAAATAGGAAGATCGGCGATAATGACGTGGGGGGGTTCGGCGGATGAAAAAGACACCCCGTGTAGTGAGGCGTCTGTGAAATTGTCTGCGGGGAGAAAAAGAGAGCGGGAGAAGCGGAAATAAAAATGGGATCGATCATCAGCCTCTCATCGGAGCAAACCTGAGCCGATTTTAGGATGAGGGATTTAGCATGAAAGACAGTTGAAAGGATAACCTTCTCCATAAGAGACAATGCTCCGATCATCCTGCTTTTAATGGCTTGACGTGGGCTTAATTGCAGCCGGTACCTAGTTTTATGACTGCAGGGAGGCAATTTACAAAATTAGGCCGTGGAGGATAATTAGGAAATAGGAGGGGAGGTTGGTGGGAAGGCTAGTAAGAGAGAGGGAGGGAAAGAATGAGCCATCGCCGGAAATAAACCAAACTCACGAGTCTATGGGGTGTATATATATATCATTTCTCTTACGTTTGAAGGTGCATTCGACCTAGCTCTTATAAGATTTGATTTTTAAGTGGATACTGACCTCGTAGGAAAGATGAGTTTATCTGGATAACTTTAGTGAAGGTAGGTGAATTAAACC
>WURS02081501.1:0-10189 GCA_011762765.2 Rhinocypha anisoptera
ACTAGTTGAGTGATAAATTATATTTCGTGCGGAACGCAAAGTTTTATTACTGTTGTTATTAATGTGTCATCCTTGAATATCAATCTTGCTTCGGCTGGTAACCCGTTCCAAATACAGATTGCCTGCGCCAGGAACGAATTGTTGTAAGAAGCGGTCCGGTGCTGAGGCAAGTACAGGTGATCAAGCGGGGCTCGTATTACTCTTTCATTAATTTCTCCTGAATAAGCAAATCGCGAGACAGATACAGGGGTATTTTAGTAGTTACTATTTTACGTGTTAGATTTGCGATGAAGTAAGTTCTTCTTAGCTTAGCATAAAGGAGATTTTCTCTCTCAAAATGTACCCTGATATTATATTATTTAGGAACTTTATATATATATCTAACACATGCATTCATAGTTCTCTGCGGCCTAATATTTAGTTTCTCAGCTATCATCAAAATAGGGGTGTATTAGTGTAGTGACCACTTTGAGAGAGATATTGGAGCAAGTGGAATCCTTTACCTACCTGGGAAGTAGGGCCAAATGCGCCTGAAGAAGTTCTACGGATATAAAGTACGATTAGCCTGTATATAGTAGCTCAAGGTAAGAAAGCATTCACGGAGAAGAGGCAACTACTAAGCTGAAGGAAGATATCACTCGAAACAACGCAGCAATATGTGAAGACGTTCTTATGAAGCATGGCGTTATATCGGTCAGAGACATAAGACCATTGAAAAAACAAACCACTCAAAACTAGATGCCTTCGAAACGTGGTGCTGGAGGAGAATGCTGAAAATCAAGTGACCGGATAGAGCTGGGAACCAAGAAGTGTACAGAAGAGGGGAGGAAACTAAGTAAACGTGGAGTACAATAAAGAAAAGAAGAACAAGGTGGAAAGGACTCATCCTGAGGTACAATGAATTCGTGAAGAATATAGTAGAAGGAGAAATAGAGGGGAAGACTCCAGGAGTAAGGCCGAGGGGATAATATAAAGGGGTAAATTATCAGAGATTTTAGAAAGAAGAAATACCAAGGAGTAAGAGAGCATTAGACAGGAAAGGATGGAGGGGGCTGTATTTAACCAATCTTGGGATTGGAAATCTAATGATGACCGCCATGGTGTTCTTCTACACCTACATTTATTTTTTCCGCTCTCAAACCCCGATAAAAATTTTTCCGATCATCCCGAAAATTCCCTAAAATCCTCTTTACCTTCAAAGTAGCAATAATAGGGAATATTTCGTTTCCCCACATAAACTTTATTCTGTACACTGAGGAGGCCGTCACTTTTTGCGAATTTGAGCTATTTATTGTAACAAAATTACCGGAGAAATTAATAATTGCGCCACGATCACCACAGGAATAATAGTTTAACAAAAGCTGACACATGGCTACCAGGGAGAAGGAAAGAAGGTTTTCTCCAATTAAATAAGTTCCCACGATTCAAAGTCAACCCGAACCACCTCACTCGCCACACTGTACTTACAGACCGACCGCTCGGTCATGGTCTACTGCAAGACCACGAGGCTCACCGCCCTCTGGCGGGGGACAGAGTAAGAGAAAGATAACACAAACTAAAGTATATGGTGTCAATTTAAAATGCGTATAGTCCGCACACTTATTGTCTGAACAGGTTGTCACTTGTATACATGTGTACAATTCACTTCTTATGTGGGAATATATACACATGACAACCTCTATTTGTTTTATTACATACGACCTAGGTTTCGTCTTATAAAGTTAGGTTATTGTCATCATCAAGGTGAAATCAGAAAAGACGGATTTTTACTATCTCAGTTTTAATCGCTCCCGCAAAGCGATGACTGGAACCATTAGATTCAACAGTAATCGTCTTTTAAGTTCCGCTTACTTCCCGCATCTCTTCGGTGATTGAAGTTCGAAAAAGTTGAAAGACGTTTCTCCATTCGCGCCTCTTGTGATTCATGAGCCAGTAGACATCCATCCGTGAACGAAATTCGCCGAAATGGGAGCCGAGAACTACACCGGCTGCTTCAGTTCACGACAATGTTGACTTTTCCACTCCCACGAATCTTGAGTAGCAAATGTTTGACTTTCCGACTTCGCGTTTCCTGCAACATGCGGCTAATTTACCGAGTAGGAGGAATCCCCAGCATTTTCCTCACGCAGCCAAGTGGTGGCAAAGGCCTCATCCCACAAATCACTTCAAGTAATTTATGAATGGCCCGATCCTGGTCAAACATGGAGTACGGCACGCCATCCGGGCTGCGCTCTCGAGAGTGGTAGGTATATAAAACCCTCCTCCTTCCCCGTGGGGAGGAACGCGATCGGTTCAAGGGCGGACAAGTTTATGAGTACGCCGTAATCTGAGAGCAGCGGTGTGGGTCCCTTCCAGAATTTCATGAGAGTGTGGATATTAAATGAATTCAGAAACGAAAAATTATCAGTTAACTGAAAGACCACATCTTTTGAGATGAGATTCAAGGAAATAATACTATTGCGACGGCCGTAATTGTGCGTATGTATTCAATTGCAGTTTATGTATCATTATAAGATCTCAATGACCCCATTTTACACGGAACTGCCGTAAAAAAATTACCGAAAACGACAAAATCCATAAATGGGCGAACTAAATGCATACAAAACATTATTATATGGTAGTCTCACTACTCCGATGATAGATTTAAAATTTGTAAATTCAATTGCTCCTTCGCTATAGATGATCCTCTTTGTAAACTGACGTTGCCTCGGTAACATAATTGGTAATAAGATTACACCAAGTCGGACGGGTTAGCCTGGGTGTTGTGTTTACCCACTAGGGTTGTTCCTATGATTTGAAGTGGTGTGAAATGACCTTAGCCGTCGCAGTGGCTTTTAAGTAAAATACTATTACTAATATTACACCAAATATGAACTTTGTAAACTCTAATGTAAGCTTCCGCCGTCATTAAGGTCCAAATATTCATGATAATTCTTCTGAGTATTTCATGAAAATTAACATATTGAATCAAATAGTTATTTAGGAAAATTTTTCAGTTATTTTACTTCCAAAAATCTTTTTCGATTAAGATAAGGTTTTGGGCTTCACTTGGTGGAAATGTTACATTATGTAAGAGAAGGACACAAACTTAGTACATTCCATTAAATATGTTTATTACTAACGACGATGGTTTCGGAACATTGTATCATCATCAGGTGTCAAGAATCATTCTTCTGCTGTGTCAAATGCTCTGTCAATCAAATGTTTCTTGTCACCTGATGATGATACAATGTATCAAAACCATGGTCGTGAGTAATAGATATATTTAGAGAAATGTATAAAGGTTCTTCTCTTCCATAAGAAAAGGTTATTTTAAATATAGACATTTACCAGAGTTTCGATGAATAGGGTTGTCTAATCCAAGAGTAAGACTTGAAAATTGCTAAGGTCAACATAACGTTCACATCTAGAAAGTTCTGTTCCATAAAAAGAACAAGTTGGCACACAGAGTTGGCTTAATTTCAAGTGACACTAATATGATCCATACTGGGATGAACCCATCCCACTTTTGGCCTGCGTCAATTCTCAGCAGAATGTACCACTCCGTAATACGTTTCTCTTCTTGTCTCCCGACCGAGGTCTTAAAAAATAACTTTCAAACTATATCATTTGCAAGAAGGTGAGTTTCCAAGTAACCACAATATTTGAGCTGTATGGCGAATGTCGGCCCATGACCTTCCTCCCCAGTTCTTACCCTGATCCCTCCTTCCCCCTCCTTCCCCCTCCCCATCACAAACCCTCCCGATAAATTCTCCGTTTCAATGGGGACAAAAAAAATCTGTCTCCAAGGAACACGTCCGTCAATACATTGATTTTATTTAAAAAAAAAAACACCCTTTCAGCGTGCATTACGCGTCTACCATGTCATGGCTCGCAACTTTGTCATACATGTTCCCAACACTTTAATTGGCATCTTTTTATCCCTGGTCCGAAGAGGGAATTGCAAACAAGAAAAGTTTTTAAAGACCCAGGAGAGAAACGGAATAACTGGGACAGAAGTCCCGAGAAAGTCTATTTAAGAAAAAAAATTGTGTATGTGTGTGTGTGTATATATACAAACGGGGGGAGAGTTTTTTGAACCGAGGGGAGTTCGCGCAGATAATTTGGAAAGTATTAAGGGTATCCTGTGCTCCACCCTTCCGAAAAAGTTGAGAAGCGTCCTTTGCCGGCGTTGTTTTCTAGTTTCCATCTTCGACCCCATTCCCCACTGAATCCAGGAGACGGGATTCTCAAACAGGAGTTCTCTCTCTCTCTTTCTCATTTTGCCTCCACCCCCCCACGCCCCCTCTCACCCATGCACATCCATCGGACCTCCATGTTGTCTCTCCCGATATCCTCCCAAAGCACGCACTCAAATCTCCTCCGACCTCGCCAATTCGGACGGAGCACTTGCACAAGGGGAGAGCGAATGGAAAAGGCGTGCTGCTCGCGTGGGATTGTGGCCGGACTCTTCGGATTCGACGGAGGAGGAAGAAACGACAGCGGACTGCAACAGCAGTTTGCACGCCTATTCTGGGTGCTCGATTCAAATATTTCACGCGGGCCCATTATGAGCCCGTGTTCCTTAATGGTCCGCCGCTTCCCTATCTTCAATAAGTTCTTATTCGCGCTGGATTGACCCTTATCTGGCTTATCCCGCTTTATGTCTACGTATTACCCTGAAATCTGTCGCGAAGGCGTGTGGCAGCGTGTGTACTATTAAAAGACATGCATTCCCACGTGCATACATTAGATATATATCACATTAAAAGAAACTACAAACATGCAAAGTTTCAATGAGAAAAAATACATTTCATGCGGGAAAAAGTCAATTACATTCGATTTTTTTTTCAAAGGACGTTACCCCGCCGCCACCGAGGTCGGCAATTAATAATATGCATATATATATATACTAGCTAGCCTATTATCTCAGAGCTTGTGATCATATTTATTTTGGTCTCTAATCGTTCGTGGAAAATATGACATTTTATATATATATATATATGTACGACAGCCTATCTCTCTAATTTTATGTACGTGATCTGATCAACCATAGTATTTTGGAGCTCGTAATATATTTTTGAATTATTTGCTGAAGTGATCTTCCTGAAATCTGCATAATAAATTTAACCTGTACTTCAACCTACGCTAGTACTACGCTACTGCTACGTTGGTCGTGACCAAAACCACAGTAATCAACCCGAAGTCGGGACAACGTTTCACAAATATAGTTGCTCTACACTGCACTCGATCTAACTCCAAAACAAGTCCTGTCTCATGAGGGTCTCACAAACTCGACGCGTATTCGAGATGAGGCCTAACTAATGAAACGTAAACTAATAACGTTCCTTTACCTTCTCATTGCATTTCCCTAGTACCCTTATTACGAATCCTAACTTTTTATTTGCCATTCCACAAATTATCCGAACATGTTTTCCCCACAACATATCTTTCGTTAACGTAAGACCAAAATATTTGGTATACCCTAAGTAAGGTAAATGTGTTTCCTAAACGCTGTAACAATATGCAGGTGCTATATTCCTTCCTTTAAAGGTCACGCACTTTTTCAAATTTAATTGTAACTCCCATATCCCACACCAGTCTTGAATCGCATTTAGGTCCTCCGACAATGAGGCCCTCTCCACCTCATTGTAGACATGCCTGAGTACTAACGCATCATCAGAAAAGAGGCGAAGATCTTTACCAGTCAGAAGGGCGTTGGCGAGGACACAGACAAAATTGAGTGTCGCGTGACCAAAATGGTGAAAAAAGAGACGACCCTGGGACGGCGAGCAAAAAAAGGAAAAATGAATTCGCTTCGGGAGACCTCCCTTAACCCAGAAAGAAAAACTTTGAGAAACACTCCGCTCTTCACGATTTTTCAGGTCTTCCACCGACTGGAACATTCTCTCAAACTACCCAGAGAAAACACACTAAACATGTGGAAGATCGGGAAAGAAGAATATTGCACCTGATACGCTGGAGAAGCATCAGATGTCACAATACCGTATTGCTGAAACAGGAAAATTTGATAGCTACCTCCAGAATGTATTTTACGTATGACGGTGTCATAGTCAAATCCTGTAATCCTGGTCATCTCCGTGACGTCATTAGACTCATTTTTGTTCAGACTGACCTTCAAATTCTTCTATGAGCCCTTTCACAACATCCATCGTTTATATTCCATTTGCGGTTTGATCGTCTAAGACAAATTCTAAACACACGAAAAAATTATGTAGGTCATCGAATTCGCATTCAGCAGCATTTAGTTTTAAATAATCAAAGATTTTGATTCGTGTTTAGTTCCTATATATTCAGGAAAGTGCATCAAAAACATGATCAGCCAACACCTTTATCCTTCAGAATACTCAAGGGCCAAATACTTAAGGGCCTTATTGAAATGCTGTTGGTTTGGAAGCCATCCGACATATATAACTAGAAGTTTTAAGGAATTTTCTATAGTTTAAACCACCTCAGTGTTTATTCTTCTCTCCTGTTCTCCATATGAATTATTTAAGCTTAACAGTCAGCCATCTGTACACATCTTCCTTGATTCCGTTAAGTGAGAGTCAATATTAAAAATTGCAATGGTTTAATAATGTTAAAATAACAGGGTAAACTCCTAAACAGGAGTTTACCCTGTTATACAAAAGCTTCTTAATGCTCTTTCCAGAGAATTTAGAAAAGAATTACATTACTTCCAAATAAAATGCGATTCTGCGAAAGTGATGGTTTCATCAAGCATTACAACGTGCAGTAATAAAAATTTCTCTAGAGCTTTAATGGAAACTAATCCAAAAAAGCACGTCAGAGATATCCTATTTCAGGACAATGGGAGGCAACCATTCCTCATCTTGTTCCAGGAAACCGTTTACACTGGAGTGCTCTAAAGGAGGCGTAGGGTATGACCCGGTAAATGTATGCCTCTGCTTTAACGGGCACGCGATGGGAGATTAACCAAATAATTTTTGCGGTCGATCGTTTCGGTTTTTGGGACAAAGATATGAAAATGTGCATATTAAAGTTCTGGAATATTGACCATTTTTATCCTGATGGTGATGGAGGTGTGTGGAGCAACCTTAGCACATGAAATGGTGCTTTAACTGCGCGAATGTTGGATATCGGTTCCTATAATCCATTTTTGGTGGGGAGGTACGAGTAACAGGGAGAGAGGATATCAAAAATGTTTTTATTTATATTAGATATTTCAGAGCCTAAGGTAACAGCATACACGAGAGTGGTAATAAACTACATTGAATCAAAATCATGAACTGATAAACGGATTCGTTCTTTTTTAAATGATGCGAGTTTCGAAAACCCAATTATTTTTTCGATATTATTAAAATAAGTCGAATTCCATTTTTAATGTATCCTAATATTATTAAAAAAACCTCTAAATGATTATTGTTAAAATTAAAATTTATATAACTTTTTATGATAATAATCAATCTTATTAGTTGTAGTAGCAGCTTAGTCTTTATTTTAACCTGTCACCTAACTACTGACAGGAGAGCTGACAATGTTACCAAGATGCTAGAAACAGGTGGGATTCATTAGAGAAGAGGACAGTTAGATTATATTCTGCGCTTTGCACAAACTTTTTACTGGAGAACAAGGCATGAAATAACTAGATGATTCAATGATAAAATCCTGTTATTTCAGCAGTTTTGACAATCTGTTTAAAATAAAACATAGACTCCGAAGGACGAGCACCACAAAAACTCCTTTATAATTAGGGGCATTAAAAGGACTTTAACCAGCTGCCTGAACAACTCCTTCAGACCTCTCTCGATACTCGTAAATCATTTAAGAGAAAATGTCCCATTTATTTGGCACATAATTAATAGCTTTTTCATTCTTTTTATGTTATTTTTGTATTTTTGTCGTCGTGGCCACCAGTATAATTGCCTATTTTCAATTAAACATTGAGCATAAATACAATAAATAAATATTTACACCAGTAAAATAAAAAGCAAATGATATATTACCAAGTCTAATACATAACAGCAACTTCGCCTGTTTGAAAAATCAGATTAAAAGTGATTCCTCAACCCAAGTTACCAAATCTCAGACCCAAAGTCACTTTAAGTACCCTTCGGTGATAGTAGACTGAAAAGATTCCCTTGGGCTTACGAAATCGATAGGTACTTCTTACTTCATTCTGTAGTCTGCAGCAATAATGTTTCAACAGACAAGATGAATTAGATGGTTCCTCTAAATATTTCGGAGCGATTTCGAAAAGAGGTTTCAAGTGATGCTAATGTTATAAAGAAAATTTAAAATATATTTTTCATCCTTTCAAGCCTCCATGATATTGCTGATCCTTTGCGGATTCACTATAGAGACAGAGCGAGAAGCCTAAAAGCGACAACTCTGGTCATCAGAAGAATACTCTTCGGCTTGAGTCGTCTGTGAGACGAGGCATGAGACGTTTTGTAATTGCGCAGGGAACACAACGAAGCTGGCGTAGACGGCGACATCTG
Source organism: Rhinocypha anisoptera (assembly GCA_011762765.2). Taxonomy (NCBI): domain Eukaryota; kingdom Metazoa; phylum Arthropoda; class Insecta; order Odonata; family Chlorocyphidae; genus Rhinocypha; species Rhinocypha anisoptera. The sequence goes on from WURS02081501.1 coordinate 8,463, forward strand.
CGGGTAGAATTCAGGGGGAGAGAAGAAGAGGAAAGGAGAGAGGGTGTGGAGAGAGGGGTGGACGGTCGGGTGGGTGGAGGGGGGGAAGTACGGAAGGACATCAAAAGGGTAGAGCGAGCACTTAAAAAGCCAAAGAGATGAAAGGGCATTGGCATGGCCGGAAAGGGATTCATAATAAAATGAAAAAAGACGGCCCCTCAAGAGAAACCTTTCCATATTTATTGATACGGGATTAATTTCTCGCGAGAGTAAGCCTTTGGAAGAGAAAGGAGCGCCGGAGATTTATGGGGAAAACAAAAATTAATTTTCATGGCTTCGGGAGGATATTCGAAAAATAAGATGCCCGAAAACCATAATGCAAATCACCGACGTGACCGACTTTTCCTTAAATTTTCATCCCTCCCCGTAATTTCATCGCTTTAACGAGAACAATGAAACTAAGGAGAATCCTCCAATTTAGACCGGTCTCAAGATTTCACATTGACGGCTCAATCTTTCCCTAATTCAATCGTCCACTCCCGTGGTGATCCGTCGATCAACATCTCCAGACGCAGATATAACGAAGGGATTATTCTGGTTTCCGTCGTTAATATATGCGTCAAGAGTCAGAAATGACTAGCGAGAATCTGGCTCTCTATTTTGCGGGACGAGACACGATATACACGTCACTTAGCCGGAATAATTAACTTGTGGTGGTCCAAGGGGTGGTGGGTATCCACTCCAGGGATGCCGGGTTTCAAACTCCCCGAAACGGAGAGAGGATTAAAGTCGTTCGCAACGTGTCCGCCGCCGTATCGCCACGGCTTATCATTTCTCTTTTCCGTCAGGTACTCGGTAAGCGGGCCGCACAAACTCACGCTTGTGGGTTTCAATGGCCGCAGCCCAGAAGTCCGCCCGGATTAAGCGATCACTCGCCAAAACATTATTCCCCTTATGCCTCGAAAGATACACAGAGGAAAATGGAAAGGCCTCTGGGTGCCACGATAAAATCCCTTGTCGTAAAACCCTGTTGCAGTTTTATCAAAGCCGCCGTTTCATAATTTCAAGGAGAAAGAATTTCACTGATTGCATTTAGTGGCTTTTGATATTACTATTGTCTAGTGTACAAATTAAAAGTAGGTTTTTCATAGCACAAGAATTTTTTTCTCTGAAATACTACGCTACATAACGAGGTAACCTCTTAGTTAAAGTCATTCTTAAACTCCATATACTATTTATATCTGCCTCTTCTCTTGCCGATCAACACGCCTGTGGTCTTTTACTTCATCAAATCACTTATATCACTCAATCAAATCACTCGCCATGAACCTGTTATCTCTAGCTAACAACATCGTGTCCCTTTATAGAATCCGTTCCAATTGCTTCTCTTCCTTATTAGGACTTCTCCTAACAAATTTATCACCTTCTCTGCAATGTACGAGGGCAGATCGGAATGTAACACATAATAATTTTTTTCCAAAAAGTGTAATATGTACCAAAACGAAACAAATCACAAACTAATTTACATCTTTGACCTACTTTTCTTCCTAGTCACCAATTTTCTCAACACATTTCTCCCACCAGTTTCAATATGCCCTGTTCGTAGAAGTCCGTTTGTTGTGAGTATAGCCATCTGCAGACAGCTGATTTCACTCCCGCATCTGCAGCAAAATGCTGGCCAGCCAGGAATTTCTTCATGGGACCAAACAGATGAAAGTTAGACGGTGCTAGGTCCGGACTGTATGGTG
>WURS02081512.1:0-10188 GCA_011762765.2 Rhinocypha anisoptera
TATTTTTTCCGTGAAAAATACTATTCCCTTGTGTTCGTCTTTTATGTTTTCCTATCCTGTTTTTCCCAATTCCTATAAAAGATAATATATATATATACACACACACGTAGTTTCAAAGTCAATATACTATATTCAACTGTCGGAGTGTTACTATTGTGTTTTTTTAAACGTTTTATTTTAGTTATTATAGTTTTTATTTTAAATATTATTTTAAAAGTCATAGTTTCATCCGGTTTTCACCATATATGACTTTGTTGAGCAAAAGATTTGCATTTGAATTTATTTTTTTTGCGGAGTGAATAATATTCAGCCGTGGTGACGTTGGAGGGTATTTTAAGGTGAAAGGCTTTGGTTTATGGTGTCGCAAAAAAAAAATTTTTTTTTTCACAAGTAGTACTATAAAGACTTTTAAAAGGAGGAGGCGGGGAGAAAGCGTCCCAAAAAAAGATGAACAGCGCGTCGTCGTCATAGTAACGTCAGTCAACTGATGAACAAATCTCGTATGGTTCCAAAAAGGCGAAGAGAAAAAAACTCGCATATCCTTTCGCAACCAACAACCGTAATATATTCGCCTGATTTATTTAGCACCGCGAGTGACTATTCTGGGGTCATTATCCTCCCTTAAACTATAAAATACCACTCCGTATCTGGAGACACACCGTTTCAGACTCCATTGAGGGAGGAAAAATATAAAAAGCCGATTCGACGAAAGCATTGTTTAGAAGAAGACCACACTACGTGTAAAAAGGATTTTTTTATAAGGACTGTTTTAAGAACAACTGGCAAAAAAAAACTGTGGCGCACACATGCATTGCGTTGTATCGGGTGTGGGGATTAACTATGAAAAGGCGACGAAATTTATTTTTGGAAGAATAAATAATTAATTTTTTCAAAAAAATTCTCCATTATTTTTTTTTTGGAAGAGCAGTATATTATTGGTCCATATTGTCCTCCAATGTCACTCATTTTCTTTTTCATTGACACATTTAATGAGTCGGGCACATTTTACGGACGTTATTCGTCTGAAATTTTCACTGACTTTAACGTACGCTCTTAACTGCCGATCACCGAGCGCTTCGAAAAAAACCCGATTTTAAAGTTTGCCGGGTTTTGAATCTGGACTCATTCATTTTTCCTTTACCTTTACAATCACCGTAATCATTCACCAACTTGATATACACACGAATTAATTGATTAGTTAATTAATGACACACATATGTTAAACGCATTTCGACCCCGTGAGTTCCGATTGAAATTCTTTTTTGACACATGAGTTTTTTTTTCACCTAGCGAAATGATTACGATTCAATATTAATTTTGAATTATTTAATATTTAATTAAAACAACATGGAGGTTCCTTGTGAAATGACCAAATTCTACGCGTCGCGTCGAGTTGTTTTTCGAGAAATTTACTTTCACGCGTCGGTTTTCTCCGTGAATTCTGCCAAGAAAGTGTAAATTATCACTCGCGTCTTCCCTATATATTGGGATAACAGTGATTTTTCCACTTTGTTTTGTAGCGTACAACAATAAGAATCTTGTGAAGCGACCAAAATTTAACTATACTGTTTAGTTTTTGAGAAATTTACGTTCATATGTCGGTTTTTCGATTAATTCTGCCAAGAAAGTGTAAATTATCACTCATGTCTTCCCTATATATTGGGATAACAGTGATTTTTTCACTTTGTTTTGTAGCGTACAACAAGGAGAATCTTTTGAAGCGACCAAAATTTACCTATAATGTTCAGTTTTTTGAGAAATTTTTGTTTATATGTCGGCTTTCATCATTGTTGAAGAAGACAGACCCGCTACGCGTAAAAGGACCTTTTTAAGGACTGTCTTAAGAACAATTGGCAGAAAAAGACGTCGGCATATCAGTGGATTGTGCTATGTATCCTGGGGGTGTGTGGGGATTAACTTTGAAAAAGGCGACGAAATTGATTTGGAAGAGAAAAAATAATTTATTTATTTATTTTTATTTTTTTAAAAACAAACTCACCACATATTTTTTTTTGGAACAGTGGTATATTATTGGTCCATGTTGAACTACAGTGTCACTCATCCACTTTTTCATTGACACATTTTATGCGGGCACATTATGCGGACGTTATTCGTCTGAAATTTTCACCTTAACGTACGCTCTTATCGGCCGATTACCGGACGCTTCGATAAAACCCGATTGAAAGTTTCCCGGGTTTGAATCTGGATCGATTGATTTTTTTTTTACTTTATCAGAATGAGTATAATCATTCACCAACTTCGTTTACGTACGAATAAAATTTATCAGTTTATTAAAATAATACACACATATTAAATAAAATTTTGACCTTATTTAACCCCGAGAGTTCCGTTTGAAATCCTTTTTTTACACATGAGTTTTTTTCACCTGCCAAAATCTTTTACGATTTATACATTAATTTTTAATCATTTAGTATAAAATAGAATAAAATTTGTGAAATTGCAGTGTATTTGTATTTTTTTTTAAAAATTCAGGATGAAAGAATTTCTCATAGTTAACCCTGAAACTATCGCTGACATTCAATATTAAATTAATCGACAAGGAGGTTCCTTGTGAAATAACCAAAATCTACGTATAATGTTGAGTTTTTCGAGAAATTTACTTTCATATGTCGGTTTCCTCCGTGAATTCTGCCAAGAAAGTGTATCTATTCCCTGTATATTTGGATGACATTCATGTTTTCACTTTGTTTTGTAGCGTACGACAAGGAGAACCTTGTGAAATGAACAAAATTTACGCATCACGTTCAGTTTTTGAGAAATTCACGTTCATAAGTCGGTTTTCTCCATGAATTCTGCCATGAAAGTGTAAATTTTCACTCATGTCTTTCCTATCAATTGGGATAACATTGATTTTTTGTAGGGTACAACAATGAGAATCTTATGAAAGTACCAAAATTTAACTATACTGTTTAGTTTTTGAGAAATTTAAAGTTCATATGCCGGTTTTTCGATTAATTCTGCCAAGAAAGTGTGCAATTTCATTCATGTCCTCCCTAGCTATTGGGAAGACAGTGATGTTTTTTCATTGTTTTTTTAAAGTACATCATTTGAGAATCTTACTAAATGAAAAAAAAATTACCTGTCAATTTTAGTTTTTTTGAGAAGTTTACTTTTAATATTATTAACTGTGATTTTCTCTTCTTTTACAGGTAAGTTTTCCAAGGCTGTAAAAGAGTCTACAAAGTTTTACCGTGGGCACCCAACCGTGTGAATTCGTACTAGGGTATAAACTACATAGAAGGGTCCAGGTTTAAATCCTTGAGTGACTCATAACAGGTAAATGGATGGAATATTGATTGATAAATTATTTTTAAAAATGTGGAATAATGATACCTAACAGAAACATAAACCTTAAAATCATGTACAACCGTAGACCGCTTGTTCCAATTGCTTCGTTTTCCTTAGAATTGCTTTATCTATATATCAAGTGAAACTGTTGTCGAATACCAAATAAGATCATTACATTGTTTACCCTGTCGTTTTTCGGTTACTAAGCGGTGTAATGTTGTTTATAAACAGTAAACGCTTTTCTCACATAATTTTCTCCTAAATTATTTTCCTCGATTATAATATTAGTTTTCCAAGCGTAAACAATTTTTGTCACACCGTGCCAGCGGGATAGGGTAAAATTTTAATTCTTTAATGTAGTTCGAAATATTTTAGTCATTTGTTTCAACAAACAAATTGTCCGGAGACTATGCGGCGTCAAATCCCTCATTTTTTTTCTTTGATTGTTGACGTCGAACGAAATAAAACAGAGCTTGGCACAAGATATTTATTTGAAATATTTATTATTCTGTTGAAATGTTGCAAAAGAATCACCAGAACATGGAACAGTTCATTTTGATAATGATAATTAATTCCATTATAATTTATTAACGACTTGGAATGCCAAATAGTTTACTTTTTCCCTTTTTCTTTTGTTTACTGTTACATAAATAGTCGTTCGGCAGGACTGCACCATTTAGTTTCCTTATTTGACCAGTCTTTTTCAACGCTTTTCGTTCTTTGCGTGAGGATCCATCCCGTCATTAGACAAATTAAATAAGAAGAAATTGCCACTATTCAAAAGTGCTTGTATTTCTCAAGTGACATGTGTAACAACTATAAAATTTTCAAATTTTCTTTCAAATATGGTCATATATATTTTTGTCCCCCGGTAGAAAAGAAGGTTAATCCTTAAAAAAAATAATTTAAACATTGAACGCATTGAAATAATTTGTTAAGTACGATCGGGAATGATATAAACCATTGCCTTTAATTTCCAAAACACTATTACTTTTGTTTTTCACTGGTTGGCAACCGTGGTTTCGGGTATCAACAAAAAAATAGCGAAGATCAGCGAAGAAATAATATATATATATATCAATATTTCTCACTGAAAATTTAGACCATGCTGTGGAGGGAGAAATGTGTAATAATATTTTGAAATGCCATTTCAAAATGTCGATAGATTTGATGTACTCTTTTAAAAAAAGTAAAAATATATTTCCAAGATTTTCAATATGAATCGAATTTCTCGTTTATCCATTAAAAAAATTGAGCGTCGAAGAAACACGCATTTAAATTTTTCCAATTTTATGATGTTTACTTTTCATGAAAAATATATACCTTTAAAATGCTCCTGTACATAAACACACCTTTTATTAAATTCTAATTTATCAAGTGTGTATGTATTAACAAACTACCAGAAAATGAATAAGTATAAATTAATGTTCAAGTAAATACTAAAAAGGTGATAGGTCGGCCATTTTGTTTTCTTTTCCGCCATATGCGGTTCTGACGTCACCGCGTAGCGACGGAAAGAGAGTCCCAGGTATTGATTTCCCTCGCAACCACGCATTTGACTTCCTCTCTCCACCTTCCCTCAAAATCTTGACTCATGAACCACACAAAATTCAATCACAGATTTAATAATAACATGAAATGAATTTATTTACCCTAAAACGCAGAGACAAAATGATAGAAAGATCATTTAAAATGCAATTAAACTATAAGACGAAAATTTTACATTTTAATTTTAATTAAGCGACTTTCGTGTTCTCGTAATTGTTACGTCATCTCTCGTACCTGTTCGTTACACAGTTCTTAAAAGAATACGTTTTGTGTTCAATCATGTTTGTGTAAACATTAAAAACACGTTAATACAAGTTGGTTCTATAATAATATATATGAATTAACGAATAATTAAAATAAAAACATATAAATATATACCGTTTCCTCTCGGATTCTGTCATGTCATGATCATTGGTAGTAACTCTTCCGTAATTCTGGCTGTATACATACATATATATATATATATATATAATATGTGTTATATATATTATATAATTTTATAAAATACATATATGTATATATATTATCTGGGATCTTAATTGGGAAAAACTGGATAGAAAAACATAAGGATGCACACATGGGAAAAGTATATTTTACGGAAAAATTACAGGACCGGGAATCGAACCCGGGACCTTCAGATAACATGTCTAATGCTCTACCAGCTGAGCTATCATTTTACGTGCAATTTTCCCATTAAAATACTTATAGTGTATTTGGAAACATATAAATATATATTTTATATGTGTATATATATATATGTATATATTTATATATATACATATATATATACACACATATATGTATATTAATATTTTTATATATATGTATATTAATATATATATATATATATCAAGGAAATAATTCTTTTAGTCAACATTTAATTTCTCCAGGTGGTTATATAGTGTGATACGTATATTAAACGCTCAACGCGTCTGTAAATATATTCGTTTCATTTCATTCTTTTGTGTCAAAATAATGAGTACAAACAGGTCATAACAGACGCAGAGATGAAATAACACATTTGACTTTAATGATTGACCTTCTTATTGGTTATATAAAAAAGGAAAAATTCATTTTTTCAGACATTTAACTGCTCCGGGAGCTAATGTAGTGCGATATGTATATTATTACAGCGCTTAACGCGTCTGTGAATATCTTCGTTTCATTTCGTTCTTTTGGGTCCAAATGAAGAGTACAAACGGGTCAAAACAGACGCAGAGATGAAACAACGAAAGAGACTTTAATGATTAATCTTCTTACTGGTCCAGCGAAGTAGTTGCTGCGATTAAAAAATTGTAAAAATACGACGATATCGTATCTTAGCACACGGTCTCCGCCCAAACTCCCCTGCCCTCCATGCCTACCTGGAGATGAGCACAACCCGTTTCCATGGCAACCACGGACCAGTCTCAAACGACTCCCCCCCCTTCCCAGCGTCTCCCTGGCGCCGATGATAGCGGGTGGGCGAGTGGGCGTGGCCCACGGTTGCCATGGTGACGGGGAGATCTATATAGGTACGTGGGTTGGGAGGGGAGGGGATGGAGAGAGACGTTCGCCCATGGACCACAGCATCCGGCAAACCCACCTTCATCAATATTTCTCTCTCTCCGAATCTCTTCCTACACGGCTTTGTCTCCTAGAAACAAAATGTCCGCCGAAAGCGCTTCCATCTTTCTTTTGTTTTTAAGATGTTTGGGGGGGGACGTAAAATTTGAATGATTGTGTTTTTTTTTCTCCCTCACTCTCTACCTGAGATCCTACTCTTTTTAAACCTTTGTCGATGAGAAACATAAATATTTAAAATATTTAAAGGAAAAACATAAAAAAACTAAAAGACTTAGGAGTAGATTTTCCCAACCGACGGTATTTGTTATAAAGCCCCCTGACAACTGAGTGTTTATCTTTACCTTATTGTTTTACGTGAGAAAATTTTTAGGGGAGAAACATTTTTTTTCTTGTTAAGTAGTCCATTTTTCGTTAACCCCTGAGGTGCATTCAACTTATAAAGGCCTCCGATTTTTTTTTTCAACTGATTGTTCATCTTAAAAACAATGAAACTTGTGACTTCTCGACGTAATCAGCTCCCTTCAGCCTTGTACACATTTTTCGCAACGTCGACGCCATGATTATACGTGGCCGCGGTGAAGCCTTTTTTTTAAGGAGTCTCTGTTTTGAACACCGATAGATGATATAGCTTTTTGGGGGAGATATTTATCCAGGACTCGCCACTAAAGGCGAAAAATAAACAAATTGCTCATGCTATGTATACGGATTTATGCGATTTTTAGAATTATCTACGTGTTTCATTTTAATTTTTTATTTTAAAATGTATAATAGGATTCTAATTCCGAAGCGGCGCCCATTAATTTAATTAAAAAAAAAGGCTTCATTGGAAAAAATTGACGTCCATTTAAAAAAAAATATCAGTGCCGGGAAAGGATCTAAAATGGCTGTCTGTATAACAAACAATAAGGTACGTTAATTTGGATCCAAAATGGCACCCCCCCCCCCACAAAAATTAAAGACGCAAAAAAGTTATTGGAACCCTTAGGAAATGGCTGTACTTATAACAACAATAAGTTGGGTTAATTTGGATCCAAAATGGCGCCCCCCCCCCAGAACAATTAAAGACGCAAAAACGTTATTGGAACCTTTAATATTACGCGCCCTCTATAACAGTAGAGTTCTCAACAAATTTGAATGAGAAATGGCGCTGTTTTTAAACGTTTAAAGAGACGTAAGATTGGAACAGATGTGTCCAAGACATTATTTTGATTTTTCGGGGGTGATCTGATCTACCGTAGTATGACGGGGTTTTCAATATACATTTATAACCTCTTTCATCCAAGTAATCTGCTTCAAATTTACACAATAAATTTAACCTACACATATTTCAGCCTGCGATCAAACAACGTGGTTCCCCAGCCTAGTAACTCCTCCAATATACCTTTGTTATACGCTGCGTTGATTGCTAGACAGCATTTATGCAAATCCGGCTGATCTACTAAAAACCATTGTACACAATCTAATGTAATTATTTTCCACAGAATTCTCGCCTCAGTAACACTTCTGAGGGTTATCTCTTATAATCCAATTTTGTCCTCGAATACCCTAGCCTGCGTAGGGAAAAGGGGAAGTCTTCACAGAGGGGGTAACAGCCCCCCTAAAGCGGTAAAAGGGTTTCGGAACCCTCTTCAGATTAGATTATTCCTAGCTTATGGGTCAGATAGATATGACACACCACAAAAACCCCTAGATCCCTTGGTTACGACGTAACAGGGTTTCAATTATCCCATCGGTCAGGGCAGAAGGGTATAAGCAACGTAGAACCCACCCCCTATTCAATTACGAGGCTATATACCCTGAATGAATCCTGGGGAGGGGGGGGGGAGGGAGTGATTTTATTAAAGGGGACGCATGTCAAGCGAAGCCAGGGTATTTTTAGCGGATTGTGGGGGAGATGTAATACACTCACAAGGCTTAGGAAGGGTGCGGAACCCTTAAAAAAAAGTTTTTAGGAGAGTTGTGGCTTCTGTGCCTATCGGAGATCCTTAATGTATATATTGAGACAAATATTTTAAATCAAGATTTTGCGAGCCGCCATCTTGTTTGTGGAGTGAATCAACAATGAGAACACATGCCGTATAACGCTTTTCGTTTCTTTTTTGTTTTCTAATTACGTATTAGCGTTTCCTATTTTGCCGTTATGGTTAGTAATAAACTTAAGGTTCCTTTAAGTAGTATTGTGAGGTGAAATATATATATATATATATATATATATTACCATCTTTTAAACCTATAAATTGCTCTATTTTTAGTACTCCGATTACATATAATGAATGTTATATTTTCTTAATAGATTGTCCATGAAAGCCATTTGTTCACTAGTCTTTCGAATTAATATTTTTACGTTTCGTTTACAGTTTATTCATTTCTAAATTCCCCCAAAAAAACTGTTTGAAAACAAACAAAATCGTCATTTATTTATTTACAAAACATTGTTTCTAATGGTAACGCAAGTGATTGCAATTTACCAATTACCTAAATCTTATATATTAAGACAAATATTTAAAATCAAAATTTTGCGTGCCACCATCTTTGTTCGTTGGGGTGAATCAACAATCGGTAAGCATGCCGCAATACGCGTTTCATTTCTTTTTTGTTTTCTCTTTAAGTATTAACGTTTCATATTATGCCGTTATGTCTAGAAATAACCTTAAGTTTGCTTAAGTAGTATTGCGAGGTGAAATATATATATTTTTTACCATTTTTTTCCTTTTTAAATTGCTCTATTTTTAGTACTCTTATTACATTTAATCAATGTTATATTTTCTTAATAGTTTGTTCCATGAAGGCCATTTGTTCACTAGTCTTTCGGATTTATTTTTTTGTGTTGTTTATAGTTTATTCATTTTTTTTATTCCCAAAAAAATAACTTTGAATAAAAAAAATCGTCATTTGTTTATTTGCAAAATATTGTTTCCAATGGTATTCATTTTTCGATATTTCCGTCGTGAAGCAGAAGTAACGTCCATAGTATTCAATGTATGACAGTTACTAAATGAAAACTAATTATGGAAACCAATTAACCATTTTGGAAACTATTAAATTGTAAAATTAAACTATCAAAATTATGGAAGCCATTATTAACCGCTATTTATTTGTTAAACACTCCGATCGTGAAATTAATAGCTATCAAAATAAATTCGCAAGAAAATATTTTTTTAAAAAACCATATCATAGAAAAATTTTCCCGCAAACAAACCGTTCTTCCCCAAAACTTTATATTCCTTTTAAAAAAAACAGTTTAACAATAAACTATTTCAAAATTAACTCCAAAATTGATTTTTTCTCCATGTTAAGCGTAAATTCCTATTAATTTCAAGTAGCGTCAAAATGGCGTAATTCCACAATTGGTCGCATTATTTATCACCAGGGGAAACCAAACAAAATACGAAACATATCATCTCCCTTTCCCTCAAGAACATACTTTATATATAGATATGATGAAAGGAGAACGTTTCTATCGTCCAATTAATTTATTTCACGCACTTTTTTGTTCCGTCTGGCTCCAAACTGGTCCATTCATCCAATCCACGGAATCCAATTGGAACAATTGAGATGTTTTCGACTCGAGAATCTACTTTCTTCAAATTTTTTTAGGTCACCAGATCAATTATTACGAAAGCCGTTTGAAAAAGTTGAATCGTTCGTCGGCGCATTCTCAAGAACGATGCAATCCTATATATATATATATATGTATATATATATGTATGTATGTATATATATATATATATATATATATATATATGCGTGTTTAAAGCACCGGAA
>WURS02081523.1:0-10188 GCA_011762765.2 Rhinocypha anisoptera
ACCTTTAAAATTTTTAGTGAATCTGGTTTTCAAATCTAACATCTGAAGAGATTGTGCAGCCATAAATATGATCTTGAATACCAAAATCCAATAACTGAACAAAAATAACACCAGGTCTTAGTTTATTGATGCCCTAGAAATGGTTTCACCATTTTAAGAATAATCAAGGAATTAGTGATTTCATGTGATGAAAGGAGTTAACATTACATTTATTGATATTTAAGGAATTGAATTTGGGGGTAGTACATAGCACCAAATAAAATTGCCTTGTTTTAAAACACAAACAGTTGTTTGATGAAATGCAAACAACTGTTTAATATTTTAGATAAGAAAGAAGAACATTGCATTCACTTTACCACCTCCCCTTATTATGTTGCTAGTCAAGTTACTTTTCCTTTCTTAAACTCATTTAAACCCAGCTCAGGAAACTCAATATTTGGTGATAGCTATGTTTCATTCAAGACTATTACATATATAATATAGATGATAGGTTTTGACCAAAGTTCATTATGACTGAAGTTCATTATAACCAAAGTTCATTTGACCAAACCTCTTTATGTTTTTGCAATACACTTTAAGACTAGAGTTGTTGGTTTTTTTGTTTATCTGATCATTGAGGGGATGGAGTTAAAATACCTTATAAATTTGATGTTTTCAGGCTTAACTATGTGGAAGTTCAAGTTCCCTGAAATGAAAAAACACTCTTTTGCCACAAATTTTATTAGGTACGACTACCTGAAGATGAGGCCAATGCCATGAAACTAGTCTTACCTAATAGAATTTGTGGAAAAGTAGTGTTTTGCCATTTAAAATACCTTATTAATAAATCAGATTCACGACTACTCTTCCTTTCATTAAGCTGCTCCTAGAGTTGTTGGATATACTGGCATTCCAGGCCACAATGTCACTACCAAACTTCTTGTTATTCTTTAAAAGCAACACCACATTACAAAGATCCTTTAGAATAATTGTAATAGGTTGTGTTTTGTTTTAATGTTTTTTTTGCCAAAACAGGGGTATGAATTTATTCTTTAGAAATTAAAGGAACTTGATTGATCAATGTCACTATTTGCCAGTAATGAGGATCACTACCATTCTCACTGCTGCCACTATTAATCCCAGGAATATTAAAAAGCAATATATTGCATGACTTTTCTGTCTCTCCACGAATTCACCAGTGACTCAAATATATAGAAACAGAATTCCATTGCTAACTGGCAAGAGGAGGTTCCATTAATTCAGTCTTGGAGACTTCCAAAATTGTTTTCAGCTCATTGAGCTCAATCAAGTTGCATTCTGATTCGAGACTATGTTTGTACTTCTAACACAAAAATACTTATCTGACATTTACTACTGCAAGATTGTATCTCAGACAGAAGTAAAAGGATGCCAAAGTGTTATGAAGTCTACAGCAACAACAGCTAATTGTGGTATTCCTTTATTTCATCAAATGAGACATTCATGCATTCACCAAAAGGCTCACAATACCTCCAGAAACTTCCTCTCCCATTCTACCACATGTACTTCATTTTTTCCTTTATCCATTTCAATCAGGTTGGATGTTGACATTTCAAAATCCACAGTTTTATAGTTATATTCACAAGCTTTGCCAGCTTCCAAGCTATTGGGAGGAAGCTTAAAATCTTATGGAGCTTACAGGGAAAGAAGCAGATATAATGAACTAGAAAAATTTATATGGGTAAGGAAATAATCTATATGTATCAAATTTAAATTAAAATAAGGTTTAAAATATTTAAGTTATTTTAAACATCAAAATTCTTTTAGACATAATTTCTGAAAAGTAAGTTGCTATCTCTCACCATTGCCATTATTTTGGGGATATAAAATCTTAATAATCTTCAGAATTTTTTCTAAGGAAAAATCTTCCACTTCCCTAAAACACAGTATTTAAGCATCTCTAATGCCTGTTGTTCTGTAACATGGGCAAAACAAATGCGATAGCACAGGAAATTGGGACCATAAAGGAACAGCAAAAATATAAAATGTATAGGTGAGTGATGAAGCAAACTACCATTGAAATAACAAAGTATATGAATAAAGCTAAATGCATAGAATATTTAGAAGAGGAAAGTCGTGACAAGAACTATTAAAAGAGGTATAGCGGGACATTATATTAAATATTTCACCCTCAAAGTGGAAACATAATGTGCCCTATATTTGTGTATTCAAATAGCTGAACAAGTAAAATTATTTTTATTATTAGGGGTCATCTCATAAACTTACTGGCCTAACATATGGTCACGGGTTTGGGTTCCATTTCCAATTACATGAATACCACGAATCTTACTATCAAAAGGCTAATATATTTAAAACATTTCAACAGACATGCAGACAACGAAAGCTCACAATACAATGAATGGCATTGATTTGCCTCAATTTTACCTCCTTGAACAATTCAAAAACATTACTTTTGATGGATTATACCATGTCAGTTTGTACGTTAATGTTCTTTAGTGAATATGAAACAAGTTTCTATACATAAGTTCTTTATTTAATTTGCGTAACCATCCTTAGCTAAAATACAATAACCACATACAGATGCTTATTTAAGGCATGTGTCAATTCATTGAAATACCAAATCCCTTGACATCGTCACAGGATACCAACATTTTATAAAAAAATATGTAAAATAATAAAATAACTACCTAGTGATACCAAAATGTTCTAAAAAAAACATGAAACAAGACAGTAATAAGAAATAATCCTATACCTTATGAACACAGTGACTGCATATGGCCATTGTTATTTTTCAGGAATATATCACAATATCTAGTCTTTAAGAGCTATGAAAAGTAATACTGCATATGCATAGTTTTAGTATTAGGCAAAAATTTGAGGTTCAAGCTGTGTACGAGTAATAATATTTAGGGATTTGAAATGACAGCTTAGAGGTAAAATTACGACTATTGAAATATGAAAATCCTTACAATGCTATCTGAATTACAATGCCCATGAAAATCAAGGTAGCCCTATGTAACCCCTTTTTGGGATATCAAAATGAAAACACAGATCCCCAAATATAGCAATTCAAAGTTGAACTATATTGATGAATATGCAATCTCTTAATATAAACTTAAAACTGAAAGCCATAAAAACTTCAAATATATGAGTCCTGTCAAGTGAATTAAGTCCTACCATAAAATGGTTACTATTATATAGATAGATAACTCTATATAATAGTACTCTTATATTTGCAATTCCTTCTTGTATTTATGACAATTAATAATTTTATTAATTTCTGAAAAGCCATAACAAAGATTATTAAATGAGATTTATGCAAAGCATTACCCAAATTATAAAATAACTACTGTCAGTAAAATATTTTAAGACAGGACCATATCAACAGCAAACGATAACAATCTAAAGGGGGGGCTGTGGCTATATCTTTGGCCAGATGCAGCATGTAAAAGTTTGCTATGACATTAAAAATATAGTAACACAAAACATATTAACTAAGTAAGAGAAATATTTCTCACAGGAGAATATTTAAACAACACACAATTCCCATCAATGGCACACAAAACTCTATCCTGTGATAAAACCACACTTTGCCCCAATACAAAATAATCTGTGTACACAGTTTGTTTCCAACAACAATGTATCATTTTTTGTACCAATTTTTGTATCAGTTATTCATTGGATAAGAATATAGATATATGAAATATTATGGTAAGAATTATTTTGTACAAAAGAAGGCCAATGTTAGGAATTACAATGAAAATTTAGGTGAAAAACTATCTTTTTTATAATTAACTAATTTTACATTAAGCAAAGTTATATATTCAAATTACAAAAATATGGATTTCAAAAGAAATCCTTCCATTTTCAACTGTACACCGAAATGTATACATTAAATGTACAATATTTGTAACAAATGTCCTCTAAACATTGTATGAGCACTAGGAGTCTTATATAGGGTATTCTCAAAATTTGTTACAGAAATACAAGAAAAAGTGATTCTTTTAAAATTGACACAACCAAAAACATTTAAAATTGAGAATCAGGAGTGAAGAAATTATATAAAAAATACTATCACAACTACTGCACAATACTAAAGTCATTTTAATGCATTTGACTGACTTTAATGCTCAAAGTGATCCTAAAAATTCTAAAATCAAATTATTAAGCTTTTTAACAGAAATGTCTTAAAAGAAAATAAGTATGTGTGCTGACAATCTAATTTAAAATAATTGTACCATCAGGTTATTATTAATATTTGTACTTTGTTTTTTCTATGATAACCACATTTTAAAAAGTCATTGCATTTTAATTTTTTTAAATTTCACAGTTTTGAGTAAAATGTACAATTGGTAGGAGGACTACTGGTAGGTGGACTACTACAGCAGTAAATATCATTATCATATGAACATGAGAAGAATGGTAATTCATTTATGACATGGCCAAAATTAATATGTAAATTATCACAGGTTTGCTCCTCATTGTTCATGTAAGACACATTTAAAATATGCAGAAACTAACTGCAAGTTTTTGTTTAGAACATGGGGCTTTATCACTTTTGTTTGGAATATGAGAAAAATTAATTTTCAAACTTTCATTTTGGTTGGTTGATTTGCGGAAACCATAACTCTAAGAAGCCCAGGGTTCATCTCTTCATACCTAGAAGAAAGATAAGAATGAACAAAAAATATTTTTCCAGCATAATACAATATTTTTATAATAGTTTAGAATATAAAATGTATATTTATAATAATTAATATAAAAGGAAAATGGAAGTTGAGGAGATTCGCTAATTTTACATATAAATGAGAGAGAATAAATGTTTATCATTAAGTCAATGATCATTAAGTTCTGTTGCTTACCAAATACCCCTCATCTCAAGCTGCCTCTCTACAGCAGGCTTTATCCGTGGAATACCACCTATGCTGTTTAACCCTCGGCCAGTCACCAGAAAGAGTGTCCTTGTTTTAGTATGACCAGTTTTCCTGTTTAATAAATATTAGTCATTAGTTAAAAAATAAAAGTTCTAATGAAAGGTTGAAAATAGTTTTAGTGAGATTTATATATAGTCCAGTGGACAATAGTAAAAATAGGGTGCTCCTAATTCTTACAACACTGATTTTGATGAAAATTTGGGATTAGGCCTGTCTTACCCTCCTCTTCAAAAGTGATATGCTCCCAATATGTGCTTTTTGTTTTTTGGGGGTGAAAACTACCCCTTTTGATAAAAAATTTAAAAAAACAGCTAATTTAAGCGTTTTCCCAATTAATATCATGTTTAAACATGTAAAATAATTTTCTTTTCGGTTCAGAAATATAATTAATGATGTATTGCAACATTTCATCCCTTAAAAATCACCCCCTTTATGATGAAATTCACAAAAAATAAGTTTTCAACACCTGGAAATTTTTTAATGCAGAATATATACAATATTAATGTCAGATTTAATTTTACCATTATTCTCCTCAGAAGTAAAAAAAAAAAACGCAGCACACTTACATATTTATGTCTTTATTCTGTCGTGTCGCACTTCACACTCCCTCACTCCACACTCGATAGTCCCCACTATCACTTTCCAACAATTCCAAGATTAATAAAAAATATGCGATTGATTATTTCACGAAAATTTCTTTTTTAATTTTTAAGATATCTTATCGCACAAAAGCTCATTTTCCAGGCAATTTCAAGAGCTTTAAGATCTGTAAATTTAAACTTTTTTGAATCTTTAGTTTTTGAGATTTTTGAGGTTAACTGGCTTTGGGAAAGTGCATTTTGCACTCAAATACAAAATTCAAATGGTGATATCTGAATTAATTATTAACTTAGAAAAAAAAAAATGAAAATTTTTCTCGGAAATTAAACTACATTTTTGTATCCTAATATTTTTTCATATTTATTTTAGTTGTATTTTTGAAAAAATTTCAAACATTTTTTCAATGGGAAATCTAACTTTAAAAAAAAAACTAAGCATTATAAACCGCTGAAACTTACTGATGGTACTGTTACTACCTAAATAAAGTCAATTTTAAACGGATTCCACTTAATTGCAATTCAGCCATTGGTTTGATTCTTGAGTTTTTTCTCGAAAAAACAAGACAATCATTTCATTTTTACCATAGCTCCATAAGTTTTTATGCTATCGACTTAAAAAAAAAAATATTTTCAAGGTTTTTTAAAGTACTTAAAAAACCTATGTATGTTTTTGTCTAAAAATGTGTTGTTTTCCTGTTAGTCAATGTTTACAAATCCGAATACAGTGTTCAGCAAACCAACAGTTTCCTTCAATGAGACATAACTCGGTTCATATTACATCTACAAAAATAAAAAAAACTCAATCAATCTACAAAAATAAAAAAAACTCAATCAATTTGTTATTTTATAAGCTTCACTTATACTTCTTATGAATTTTTTGATAAAATGTACCATTCATGAGTTCTTAGTGAAGAATTGATCTAAAACGTGTTTTTTAGATGGAAACTCAACACTTTCATTTCCAAATAACTCAAAAAATATCAAAGAACATTTTTTGCTTAGAATTCACCCCTCTATCAGTTTTTGTGGTTTTTTATATTGTGATAATTTCCACCCCCGAGAAAGGGTTGCATCCCCCCCAGGGTAAAAGCACACATCAGCACTGTATGACTTTTGTTACTGGGTCTATTCCCTACTTACTGTCCAAATTACACAACAATCAGTGTTGTTACAAAGAATTCGGACCAAAAAACCTTCAACCACTGGACTAATAGGTTAACAACTACTTATCAACTCCCATGCAGGGGAAGAGTGATTTATGTATGGAATTATTTTAATTGTAATACATATATGTATGAAGCTACCATATATAAGTATTGTTTCTATTAACTGTATTCAATGTCACATCACCAACTATGTAAATAATAAAAGCTGTCATTGTTATTATTTAAAAAATTGTTTCCCTGAGTCAGTGAAAAGCATGCATCCTAACCAGAATATTCACTTTTAAATGTGTGCCACCATAAAAGCCTAAGCTGGTGACTATTTAAATTATTCTTCATCAAAGATTTGGGATAATATACCTGGAGGTATCATAATGCGGCCTTGTTTTTTCAGCTCTGAGCCATTCAATGTGAGCATCTAAGAAAGCATTCATTACTGTGATGGCCTCTGCAACTTTCATTGAATGCATGTCCAAAGTAGGTGGGGGTGAGGTCCAAGTACTTGTCCCAGCTAGGCTCCCTAAAAGAATACGGAAACTTTTAAACATAAATATATATAACATCGAAAATAAAGAATTATTGGTGAACTAGCAGATGTTATAATATTTATGGCAAGCAAAAGGCCTATACTTGCCATTTAAAAATTCATTTTAACTAATCTTGGTAAGAGATGTCACAGAGAGGAGTCAAATATGGTACTGTTCATTTAACAGGAATTGCAATACATCTTGATAGTTTGATTATTCCTGCCACAAAAAAGAAAAGAAAAATACATGAGTAAGTACAAATGATCTCCAGACTACAATGATGGTTCCTTTCTCTCTACTCCGAAATGACTATGGCTCACAGGTGACTGGCACTGGAAAATCTGGTTTCAGGAACATTGTGCTAATTTGGAATGAAATTTATTCAATGAGTATAAGTTGTTCTCTTTGTTCTGAGGAATTTTGTATATTTTGCAAACTTAAATGCTCTTTGGTCAATTGGAGAAATTTTAAATTACTGATACATTTGATTTTTGAACAAATTTTAAGAAATAAAATATGTTAAGACTGATTTTTTATGTGTTCTAGTATGGTACCTTAACAACTAATGCAATATAAAAAATAACTACATTACAAAAGATACATGCACAAGATGGTTGAAATTGCATATACAGGATAAAATATATATATATATATATATATGATAAAATTCTTAACTAAATTACTCATACTGTATGTTATGCAATGGTTTCAAATAGATTTTATTCTAATTGTTCTAGAGGAAAATGATAAAAAGTGACTGCATTTTACTGCCATACCATTACTGTAATTGCCTAAATATAAGGCAACCTTCATTTTCTAATATTGCAGCAGAATATATTTGGAGTCATCTTAGATTGAAATATGATGTATCTTTGAGTATGTACCCTATGTGTTCTACAATCTATATGATCAGTTGATTAATAAGAATGTATTTCATGTGACATCACTGCATAAACTGTTGAACTAAACAAATAGTAAGAACTGGCAAAAATAATAATCTTTATTCCTCTGTCACACCGGAAAACATTTTGATGGATATCATCAAAGTCAAAATACTTGCTTATAAATATATTATTATAAGAATATGATAATAATATGAATGGAAATGATGATGAAACTTTGCTTTCTTCAATATTCCATCTAATAATAATAAAGTATCTTTATTGTGGCAAGATTGGAACTATATGTAGTCCCTTCTTCCACCTAACCCTTTGTCATAAATACAATATTACAAGAAAATAGAATGAAAGTTTTTACATACACAAAGGACAAAGGTGGTACTATAATTGTAACAGTATATAAAGGTATTTACTTTATTATACTGAGAACAAAAAAGGTACGAAGTCCATCCTTTAGAAAAGCTTACAATGCAATAATTTATGTAAGGTAATGGAAAGCTGAAAGTGAAAGTAATATTGGCAGTTTAGCAGATGGGACTAAATTATCGCCGTATGTTATTCTAAAGAGGAAAAATATATCCAAGGAACACGTGCCTCACAAAATAATAGTTATATGCAAATACAAAATACACAAACCAAAGAAAACACAAAATAAAGTTAGTTAGAAAAAGGGGTGACTGACAAAAGAAATGATGAAAGATAAGCTGCATATGGTATGGAAGAGATATAGCCAGGAGCATCGCTAATTCAAAGAGAGATACTTTTGCTGGATGTATTCAAAGGATACTTAAGGCCTGAAATTAAAAACATCATAAGTAAGATGGATACTGATCTTAGTGTAATATCTGGAAGAATGAAAATTCAACTTCAAGTTTTAGATGATGCTGTCAACAAAAAAATTAAAGATCCGGTACCCTGGATGATTACAGAGTGGACCTCATGATCTGAAAAATGAAATATTATAAAACATGATTTTACAGCACTCTCCCATTGGATCTTGCAACTATATAAATTCATAGACAATAGTGAAAAACTTCAAGAAGTGCTATTTATCCAATGCCCCCTGGATGGAAGTGAAGATGAAATTCACTGGGAGAGCCATGTTGACAAGTGATAAAGACAGTGAAGATGGCATGGATGATGACTTCCATTAAATTATTTTATTATGCTCTTGAATTGAGAAAAGTACTGTTTATATTACCAAGAAAGTAGTGCATTCTGACAGTTAAAATACAAGAAAAATAAAAGACAAAAAATACTCTATAAAATTGGAGGATAAATGTTATTTTTGTAATGATTAGAAATTGGTTTATTTTATGTATAAAATGTAATTAAATGGGGGCTTCTATTCAGGTGAATAGAGTATATTTCCTTTTCATTATGCTGTTTTATACTTAATCTTAAGTTTTTAACCTAGTTCTATTATGGCCAATATGTAATATTATCTTCTAGGGCTCATAGAAGGAATGAAAAAAATTGGCTATTTTGTAATGTTTTCTTTATACAGTAGAGTCTCGATTTTACGTATTCCGATTTTACGAAAAATTTGATTTTAAGCAACTGATGAAGCGGTCCCGATCGTCTCTCTATGCATTCTTATGGTGTTATTATTTGATACTATGTAAATTCGATATAACGATTTTATGAAGTGCCTTTCTGGTCCCTAGCGGATGTAACCTTTTGTTTTTACGAAACAAAACCGAAGAACTTAATGACACGACAACAAAATCGGGAATATTCTCGTCAATTTTAATGGCAGTCATCGATTAAAGTAATTCCATATACTACTGCACAATTCAACAGTAGCAAATTATTGCGTGGATTCTTATTCCATTACTATTTTTCTTTCCCATGCCTATTTCATTACATTGTTCCGTCATGGGTTCCATGCGTATACTTGTTTGCTACTTCTACTGCCATGCCACTGAATGATACGCTGACTATCAGAACTCAACATACTGCCTGGATTAAGATATTGACTCTGAGACCCCAACTGCTGTTCCATGTGGAAATATTTTCAGTCGCCTGCAAGCAAGCTGTGTCATCACACTAGCGTGCATTGTTGAATGGGATTTTATACACAGTTT
>WURS02081534.1:0-24226 GCA_011762765.2 Rhinocypha anisoptera
AAAGTGTGATAACGAAAGGAAACCGGGAGGGTGGAGTGATGTGCGAGAAAACGACCGGAGATAGATAGAGGTGGAGGCGGATAAGGGTGGAGAGAGAGAGAGAGCGCGAAAGGAAGGCGGCCCCGATTCCCCCGGATGGGAAGAAGAGAAGGGGTGTGGGTGGGGGGGGGGAGGGGGGGTGACGAGAGAGAGAGGGAGGGGAAGATGGAGGGAGGGTGGAGTTGGGAAAGGGGAAGGGGGGGGGGGCGGTGGTGTTGTGATGTGCTCTCGACGTCACGCTGTACTGAATACGGTAGTCTTTCACGTGTCGACGTCACTACGTCGACGGACTGCGTCACAAGTCACTTTACTTATCGATGGATTTGGTCTTACCCTAGTGGTCTAACCACGAAGAAGCCCAAGAAATAGTGAAGCCATCAAGGTCATCCGTATTAGGTTGACGGGTATTTCACAGTTCAATGATAAATGACTTATTAATGGCAAATGAACAAAATGACAAGTTTGTAGCTATGTTAAAAAAAATGAACTTAAGTTAATGTTAAATTAACATAATTAATGTTAAAATTTAACACGAAGAGAAAACATCATGTCTCTATATGGGCGCTCACAGTGGTAAAGGTACATTTGTCTTAAGTTCTGGCTGGTCAGATGGCTGATCAGATCATAGCTTATGAGAAACTTCAGGTTTAATTGATATCACTACTTAAATGTCCTCCAACATTTAATTACACCTCAGTTTTTTGACAACCGTTTTTAATTTAACTTAAATAAATAATTATTGCATTATTATTCTAGTGTAATTATTGTAATAATATTTTACAGTGCGAATCGACGGCTATTGTCTTTTAGTAATGAAATCATTAAAAAAACCCATTTGGACATACTCGTATATAAGACTCACCAAAACACTCGGCGGGACTCAAACCATAGACCTTTCGGTTACCCATTGGTCGCGGTCAACAATTATTGTATTTTATACAGTAAAAATATAATATAGGGCATATAAATTTACCTCTTTAATATATGAATTGAAAAATATGACTATTTTAAACAAAGTATACTAGAATTCACATGGTGCATTACACCAGCAACGTAGATAAAGTATGGTTTTGTTTTTGGTACCATATTTAATAATAATATTTTTTCTCTCAAGTCTCCTGAGCTTGAATGACGATAAATTAATGAATTGTGTACGATGACTGTGAATGTTTGATATCCGTATCTTCGTATCTTATTGATATCGTATCTCATTGATTTGATCTTATTAATTGATAGACTTTGGAAGTATTTGATAAGCTGTGGAAGTAAAATAAAATAAAATTTACATCGTGTTTATATCTCGAGAATATAGTGGATTGAAATTGTACATTGAAATATTTTAGTAGAAGAAGAATATATTACAGGAGGGCAATACAGAGCAGTGGAAAGAGGAGTGTAGGTTCAATTGCAATCACTACATCTCTACTTAAATATCCTACATGTTAATCACACCACGACCTTTTGCCATTTAACACAAATAAATACTTACTGTTTTATTAATTGTATCGTTTTGTCTGCCCGCGTTATCACATCCCTCATCTTTGTTGAGAAAGGAGCGGTGACGATGGAGGAACACTCACACGAACCCACCCTTCGTGTTGTGCGCTCTTCGAATATTGGTTATCGAATAAGGTTCTAGATACTTCTCTCCCTTGCCTTCTTAACTTGGTCATAATCATATATATATACATACATATATATACATACATATACATACTCACACTCCGTGCACCTCCGAGAGGCAGGCGTATTATGAAAACGGATTGACGAGTCGAAGGATTCAGTCGGGACCGGCGCCGTTCGAACGATTTCTTTCGCCTCCGTTTGCTTTGTTTGTGGAGTCCCCTATCCCGCTCTTCAGACCGAATGGGAGTCACGGTATTCCCCGCCTGGAAGACATTCACCCGGCGAAATTCGGTCAACTCTTTCATTCCCTTAATATCTCACTTTTCTGAAATAAAAAGAATATTAGATAAACTTTCGAGATGAAGTTATTTTTTAATTTAAGATTATATATATATAGTCATCCATTGTGAAGTATTTTACCATAGTAATGATGAAATTTGAAGGAAGAAACATGTAGCCAACAAATAAGGGGTGAACTAGTTACTCCTCGTTGAGACGCAAATCAGTTGGGACGGAGCAAATCTTCCTTTGATTAACTCCAGGGGGGAACTAGAGACTTCTTTGCAGATATATAGGTCAACGTGGAGAGTGTTTTTTTACAGCTTGATATAGTATAATGCAGTGATGAAGCACTGTCCAAAGTCAATTGATGATGTTCATTTAGTGGTACTTATTTACTTTAAGTTAAAGTGGACATGATGTTTCCTGATTCCATTATTTTGTTTCTAAGTTTGGTTTTATTTGTACATTAATCAGAAAAATTTTCATTATTTTACGATGACAGTAACATTATACCATTCATGTACTTGAATTCTTTGAGAACTACTTCTTATATGCTAGAAGCTAAAGTAACATTAAAAATATCTAGAAACGTTTTGACAAATGAGACCGTGTAGTCTCATTTGTATCTCTCGATATACAAGGATTCTTAGTAATATAATACTAGTCATGAAAGGAAATCGGTTCGTACTAAGATGAGGGGTAATCTACCGGTTAAGGTAGGTTTTTGATGAGCATTACCTTAGGTTGAACGAATAACATCAAACTATAATCCTTCTTCAGATCTGCATACTTCCTACCCCCTATCATTCTGCCCAAAATTCCTATTCTCTTCCTACCCCTACCCCGCTTACCTAACATTCTACCCTCTATTACAATCTTCAACAACCTCTGAGTACCCCTTCAATCCATCTTTCCTGTCTTTTTTGGATCTCTCACAGCAAACGCCTCTCCTTCCCTACCATTCTCAAAGCATATTCGTTCGTTTTCCTCTCTGTCCACTTCACCTTCCCCTTCCGTCGCCAACCCCACATCTCAAAAGCCTCCAATCCATGCTCATCATCCTTCCTCATGGACCAGGTTTCGGATCCATGTAGTGCTACACTCCATATTAGGGTTTTTACTAATCTTTTCTTTTAATCTTTATTTAGGGTCCCTCTCATTACCTCTTTCCTTTTCGTAAAAGCCTCCTTTGCTAATGCAATTATTCGTGTAATGTCCATGACACTACGATATGTCCATTTTCCTCTATGATGCTTCCCAAATAAGTGAACTTTTCTACCTGTTCTAATTTATTCCCTTCTACCTTGATATTCAGCCTAGCCTTCCTACTTCTTGAAAATCTCATTACTTTCGTTTTATTAATATTAATTTTCATCTTCAACCTCTGACACTGTTCCTGTAAAGCATTCAACAAGGCCTGCAGTCCTTTGGCTGAATCACTAACTAGGACTTGGTCTTCGGCTAATCTGCCTGACTTGACGACTTCCCCACCAACTTTTACTCCTGTCTCAACCGTATCCCATGCCTTTTTTACCATCTCCAACTCAACTACCCTGCTTCCTAATTTCTTGATCAGAATTATGGCTACCCCACGCTGGCTTTCCGACCCCCGCTATAAATTACTATAAAGCTATCATTCCAGTAATCTCATGTATCCCTCCATCTTACCTCACTCAACCCTAGTACATCTATTCCTACTTTCTCCATCTCGAGTTTTATGTTCTCTAACTTTCCTGACCTCAACATTGTACTCACATTCCACATCCCTACCAAAATCGTTCCTGCCCTCCTCGTTGTCTTCTCTGGAGTGGTAGTGTTAATGTCGAAGGATTTTGTGAGATGACTCCTTGCCTCCCCCACTGCCAGACATAACACCCGCCCCAGTGGGCTGAGTCCCGTAGTTGCTAGGATTCATTTTCCTTATTTGACTCATCATGATCTTGGAAATATATAATTGAGGTGGCCTTTCAATTTCCTGTCTCAGTAGTGTTTTTCAAGAGACACCATCACTTTAACGGCCGACCCACGGGGATTCGACGCCTTGCAGCCGAACTCACCTAGGAACGATGGCTGCGTGAACTTTCGTCTGGCTCCTTCCCTTCGACCTATCTGGCATGGGTGACCCTACCAGGAGCAAAAATATTTGCCCCTGCCAGTGAAGCAAGGGTCATTGGAACACAC
This sequence comes from Rhinocypha anisoptera, assembly GCA_011762765.2. NCBI lineage: Eukaryota > Metazoa > Arthropoda > Insecta > Odonata > Chlorocyphidae > Rhinocypha > Rhinocypha anisoptera. Next base: position 4,129 of record WURS02081534.1, read on the forward strand.
AAGCCCTTCCACCATGTCAAGGTTGTAGTCCATTGGGTTTGGAATAATTATAAGACAACCCAAAAAGACTAACATTAAACTAAGTTAATATAGTCTTCACGCAGCCCAAATAGGGAAAATAGACTGTATACAGACTAAGAAAGGATATATATATAATATATATTCGTTGGGTGTGGGATGCGAAGTGTGTGGGGACCGGAAGTAATGAGAAAGGAGCGGAATAGGTAGAGAGCAGCGATGGTTATTTTTGCGGATGGACAGATGGGTGGCAAATTCGCCTATGCAGAAAGGGCATGGCAGGGCTTGCAAGAAAGGAGGTAGATTACATTTTTAATGAGGTAATTGGCATGGGAGCGAGGTAGGGAGGCCATCATAGGGTGCAGAGGGGGAGGAGCGGAGCAGATGAAGGGATATCTTTTGCAGCAGGGTCGATTACGTGGAGAGGAGCGGGGGAGATGAGAAATATTGGAGGAACGTGGCAGAGGGTTAGTGGATTTAAATGTCTTTTAGTTTTGGGAATCGTCTATAAGGGACGAAGGGACATTTTGGTAGGAGAGAAAAATATGCGTCGCTCGTTTTTATAATGGGAAATTTTTCCAATAAAAAGTCAAGCCTATGTGACCCCGAGAAATACGTAGTGCAAAGGATAAGTCCTGCGTTAGAGGTAGATGGTTTAGAAAGTTGTTTTTAAGCGGAAGAAGAACGGATAATTTTATTTAGGATAAGTCTTTCTGGGTAGAAGTGCTTACGAAGGACGGAGTGTAAATTGCTCTGGGAACTACCTAGAGACGGTGTGTCATTACACACACGGTTGACTGAGAATAGAGAAGAAGTTAGGTAAAGAGTATTTGGTGTGAATTGGGTGGCAGATATTTTAATGAAGGAATTTTTGGTAGTTGGAGGGTAATGGGAGAATTGGAGGGTAACGGAGGGTGGGTGTGCACGGAAGTAATAATCTTATGATTTTGTAATCGAATGTTCATGTCGAGGAACGTGATATATACGATATAGTTATACACACATAAATACATACATATATTGTACTCATTCATACAGAAGTAACCGCCATATTGCGAAAATACAACATTCAAATGATAGTAAATTAGGAAAGGGGTAGGAACATATAAAAGGACGAATATAATACGAGTATGTGGTAGAAAATATTGATGGAAATAGACAAATTCATATGAGAAAAAGTTTTGTCCCGGCTGAGGAAAAATATTTTTTCTCATATGAATTTGTCGGTTTCCATCAATATTTTCTACCACATTGTGTTCGTCCTTTTATATGTTCCTATCCCTTTCCTAATTTACTATCATTTGAATGTTATAAATATATATATTTATGACCACGAGACATTGAATGAGGTATTTTACCTGCTCTGGTGTATGTAAAAAAGAGGAGAAATGTCAACAGGCTTCAAGAAAGACAATCGTCTCTACACCAAGTAGGAATAGGACAGACAAATGCGAAACCTTCCGTAAGATTAATTTAATAAATACGGAATTAAAGAGTCTGACAAAAATAATAAATTGAAGAATGGAGAAGAAAATATAAAATTATTTAATTTATAATAAATTAAGTAATGAACAGTTTGGATTTTAAGAGAATCAGAGAAAAAAGGGTAGCCAACCTTAATCTTAGACTTATACTGTGGAAGAGATTACAGAAAGATCAACCAACGTTTGTTGCATTCGTGGTCCTGGAGAAAGCTTTTGGCGAGAATAACTGGAACATCATTCTATGAATTATGATCTTTTATATTTTAATGTGTCCAATGATTATTTCTAAGTACTCATTTTTGTATTTATTTTATTGTCATTTTTGTACATATATTTTGTATTTGACGAAGACTAGTGCACGATTGTTTTACGCCTAATAAATAAATGAATGAATCCTGAAAGATATCGGAATGAATCAAACTGAAAGAAAATAAAAACATGCTCTGTGCAGAGGGCAAGCAGCAGTCGTATGGATGTTGGTTATCAAAATTGACCTTCAATGTCCACATTGACGTTGCAATCGATGACGCCAAAGAGAAGATAAAAAAAGGTTAGGATACGATTAGAAGCGATTGTCATGCTACTTGTTTTAGATTGTGGCAGAGAAGAAAAATCTAACGAGGACATTACACTGCAATGAAAAGAGCGTGAAGAAATACAATCTGAACATAAGCAAGAACTAAACTGAAATAATGGTTTGGATATGGAAAACAACGATACAAAAATGAGGAAGGGCAATTTAGTTGGTGGAATAATTTCGGTGCTCTGAAGCAGGATCACCAATATAGAATTCTGAGTTGAGATGAAAGAATGAAATAGCAATCAGAGTAGTCAAGCAAAGAAGACCTTATTTCCGAAGGAATAAATACTTTCTGCAACATATCTAAGCCAAGACATAAGGAATAGCGTGCTTATGCGGAAGTTATGAATGACCAACAGCAGTCTCAGGGAAAGATTGGAAACAATGGGAATGTTGTACATGTAAGTTTATGCAAAGTAAACACGTATATTACGTATACGAATAGTATATACGTATATTTATGTATATATGTGTTTTTGCATATTTGGACATACATTTAGATGGCTAAGTGGGAAATGCGGAAATTTATAGCATGGAGCTTTAGACACCCATAGATGGAAATAAATATTTTTATGATCGGTCGAGTGGTCGGGGGGAAGGGGGGGTGCTTTAGAAAGAATCGTGCAGAGTCCAAAATGGCAGAGGGACTAGTAGATAGAACACCAGAGAACTCATCGAAGGATCGAGAAGAGCGAAGACGGGTACAAAAGCACGGTTCCCGCACGAGAGGAGGTAGTGTGCGCGATAGCGGAATAAGGGACGACGGGAGGTTGGACGGTGAAGAGCTGACGGCGCGGCGCGCCGTCCGCTGTTCTTCGCTCCTACCCCCACCCCGGAAGAGTCGTAACAATATGGTACAAGTACGGTACCATTACAACGTACCGAAAACCACACTCGTTGGTGAGCTGTGAATGCAGTTCGTTTATACTGAATTATTATTGTATCCCTCAAGATAGAGCTCTGTTCTGTACCGTCAAGGGTGTTTGCATTCTGCAAGCGTTTTCCCATGTGTCAATTATAACCCCTGGTTATAAAATGCCGCGAAACGCCGAGGTACATACGTCTTTGTTCACGGCTTGCGGTCTGGGAGGCTGCTAGGTTTCGTTCTGCGTGAGTGAATAAAAATCGATATGTAATAACTAGTTCACGTATCCGCTGTCACACACCCCACAAGTACAGAAAGGTGCATCCTCACTTCGCCAGGAATCGTAGGGGAGAAGTAGGAAAAGAGGGAGAGCTGAAAAGGAATAAGGTTATTTTGTTATACTTTAGATGCTGTACAACAGAAGTGAAAATGGTCAATACCTCAGCTATATCACTTCGACAATGATAAAATATGTTGGTTTTGCTTGGATGTATTGCCACTAATTATTCAACACGACCGGTTTCGACGAACTACCGTCATCATCTGGACCAGATGATGACGGCAATCCGTCGAAACCGGTCGTGTTGAATAATTCTGTGGAAATACATACAAGCAAAAACCAACAAAATTTATTCTTGTTTATGGAATTCCACCAAGTGACGGCCTCCTCAATGAATTTTATATCTCTTCGCTCGAAAGGATACATCCTGCTTACATCCGGTGTGAGAATGGGTCTTGGGGAAAGAAAATTGGGCTGTACGCATCCACCTCCAGGATAAAAGTGTGAGCCACTACATATATAATGATTACTATTATATTTTATTAGCAAATTTAAAAAACTGTGGAGGTAGGTCAGGAACGACCTATGAGAAACAGTGACCGAGAACGTTAGCGTGAAAAACTGTGAAGGGTTTAGGAGGATAGGATAACTCAGACAGTTGCTATAGTAATCTATCTTCAGTATAAGCCTTGGTGATTCACAGTTCCCCACCCGTTTCGTCGCATCCATTTACGACGTTCAAAAAGTTTACCTTAATTTGACCATAACTTAAACCTCATATTAATTTAGTTGATAAATAAAGAGGTGATGGGATAATGGTAGAAGTTAGACTAAGGAAAGTGACGCATAGGGAAGTAAAGAAATGGAAGCTCGGGTGGCATGGAGGGAGAGAGAGTACGAACTTAAAACGGAGTATCATACGTTAAAGCTAAATATAAATAAGCTCTTTAAAAGGTCCTCGGAAGCTTTCGATAAGTCGTACTAGTAATTTGAAACTCAATCTGATAACGCATTTATCGGAAAGGACTCTAACAAATAATCAATTTGGCACGTCCGGAGCAAGTGTATGTGGTTGTGCTTTAGCTTCTGGACAATGCCGTAAGGTAAGATAAACTTGAAGTTTACCTACTTACGTTTGATTGCTGAGGAGTTTGGTAGGGCATTTGGCACTGCTAATAATATATTATGCAAAATAATTTGTTGTAGGAAAGAGTTCACACTAGAGATGGGCGATTTCAAGGAATGAATCGATTCGACCAAATTAATTCGAATCGTATTGTGTGAATCGATTCGCTCGAAAAATCGGATCCCCTAAATCGATTCGAATCGCACCATGTGAATCGATTCTAAACGGAATCTAACTGAATCGGAATCGTAACTGAAACGAAATCGTAATTGAATCGAATCGGATCACAATAATCGATTCAAAATAACCGGGAATTGTATTAAAATAATCGATTTTAGAGTTAATCGAATCGGAATCCCCCATCTCTTGTTCGTACTCAATGAGCCACATGGATCCTGACTGCGAAGCAAACGGACGGTGCGCGACTTATCGTAAAATATGTACCGGTACGAGGAAGGTGCTGTCTTTTTCCTACCGAGACTGTTGGCCGGTAACAAAACCTGGTGCCATTACTGAGAGCCTTCCAGCAGAGTAGTGAGGATGCAAACATATAGGCTCACTAAATCGCAAGAAATTCAAGAGACAACCTACGAGCAATGCCGAAAGCATTTTTTTAATGCTGTGGGTAATTATTGCTGGACTTAGGCGAACACAACAGTTTAAGTTCAGACGTTGAAAAAATTGCATCAAATAATCAAGGAGAAGAGTCCCGGCAAGTTGGTGTATGGTAACATTCAACAAAACGCTAGTTCGCCTGTTGAGATGACTGAAAGAGAGAGAAAAGAAACGATGGGAGGTACCGATCAGTCGCCTGCGATTTTTCCTCACGTGTGTCTCTGAAAGAAATTTCTGAAGGAAAGACGCCTCGACTGACAGGCGGCCGTTTTGGGGGGTTGGAGGCTAAATGGAGTGTAAACGAAGTGTAAGGTGGAAGTAGCACTGAATAGAACCATTTATAATTTTGATAGGCAAAAAAATAGCAGTTAATTTTTATTCATGAACAAAAATAATTCTCACACAAAATCTTATTTAAAATAAGGTATTTACTAGCATTATAACTCAGTAAAAACAAAGCAATGAAGGCTATGTAAGATCTTAGTAGTTAAATTACGGATGTAATTGGTTTTTGACGTTTAAAAAATCAATTAGATGTGGCTTGTAGATGAGGTTTTGGCACTCATACTGTATTTTATTAAATGAGTCCTTTGCTTTTCAATATAGATACTTTTCGCGTGGAAAGTAAGCCCGTTGATATACATAACGATATGCATCTAAGTTCGAATCGAAAGGGAAATACGTATTAACTTTTTCATCTGTCCGAGGAGACAATAAAATACTCCAAGACTTCCTGTTTTCCTCACAATGGAATAATTTCGGACGATATATATCCATGAACACACGCACACACTTAACATTCACACATAGAAATAGGCAATAAAGAAAGACTCACATAACGAAGATATATTTCGGAGCTCTCTTCCCCCTTCGTCGGTCTGAGAACTCAAAATATATATTACATATGTATATATACATATACTTATATAATATATATTTTTTATAATGATTAGTATGAACGAAACGAAACTGGTCGTTATCCAAAGATGAAGAGATCGTGGCGAAGTGATTATTTACCCTCATTGAGCTGACCTGTGAATAAAGTCCTCAGTATGTACAGGAGAAAGTGCAATTTTAAGGTATGTACCAATAGGGTGGTTCCCTGAGCAAATCTCAGAGAAATGAGGTCTCTGGTTGTGAAGGAAGTAACCGTCGGACGGAAAAATTGCATGAGCTGACCGCTTAAGGAGGCCGGTGAAGTGGAAATCCATATACATTGGCTACATAATAAATACACTGGGTCAAGAAAAAGTCACGTGATTTAACTGAGGTGTCCATTGATCAAAGACCTACTGTTTTTAGACGTTTATTAGGTTCTGAATAATTATATTACGCGCGTGCAACACCAGTGCCTTCGTGAGAAGATCCGAAACAAAATTAAGCACGCCTCGGTAGGTGATGATATAAGATACTTTATACGTAAATTTACGAACAACCATACATTTATGAACAAAATACTCTATCATAAGAATCGGACAGCAGGGAATTTGTATACGTCTTATCACTGCAAATGCTACCCTAAAATGTGTGGAAAGTAACACTTAGGCAAAGTAACACCACGAATCGAAATATATCCCTGTAATTGACAACATTATGGGTTTACAAGTCATATTTGATATCAATTTAGCATCTTGTTGCCAGAAAATCTTTTAAAAACCATTCTATTGGCAAATATAATGATCAAGTAATAGGTAAGGAGGAAGTTAAGAATAGGAGTAACAATAATTGTAGGGTAGTCGAAATCCTCACCATATGGAATACTATTCATTCTACGTAAAATGAAACATCTTATTCGGATATTAATGGTATTGCATTTATTTATTACTGTGAAATATTTAAAACACGCCAATATTAAATTATAAATTAGCTCCATTAAAATCTAATCCATTCCTAAATATTGCCACTATGAAAAATAATACTTGATTGAGGCTCCTAGTAAATTGTTACCTTAAAACAAAGAAAAAATAGTGATACCTTGGCTAACGAAGTTAATTCGTTCTGGAATCACATTTGTTACCCGAAATCTCCGTTAGCAGAAACGTGAATTCCCAATGGCGTCCACAGAAAACCGTTATGGATGCTGCCCACAATTTCAAAATATGTGCTATAAAATATTTGAAATTACATTATAAATGATTGCACAATAGAAGGCCAATTGATAGGATGAATAGCCATCTTCTTCCATGGAATAGCTTCTAAAATTCGGCTCCCAACGCGGCTGCGTTGTTAACGTGAGCCTCCAATAAAACGATTGTAAACCGAGTCCAAATTCGTTAGCGGAAACCAAAAAATATCTTCGTTAGCCGAAATATCACAGCATTACAATTAACTCTAGGCATACCACATTTGTGGCGATAAAGTCAGGGCACAGGCCAGGGCTTAGAAGCATGTTACATTAAACATTACATTATCCACTTACTCCTACCATTGACTATTCTCAAAACTATTTTCTTCAAGCAACTGTGTGGGGTTTTAACCTCTTCTGATTTAAAGTTATTTTCATAACTTCACAAATATTTTTCCCATTGATTTAAAGTATTCAACAGCAAAAACGAAGAGACATTAAAAAGCTCAGTGAATGCAATGCAAAAAAGTCAAAATTACATTGGCCCAGTTCCACTTACTATCATAGCAAACATATTAAAATATATTTAAATTAAAGATTAGAAAATTTAAATTACAGATTTTGAAATAGAGAATGTTTACCGGTTTGTTAGACTCAGTTGAAAGAACCCAAAAGCTATAATCCACAGCTGCATCCTAGAATAGGCGCTTAGCCAGAAGTAGTCATTTATAGAAGTAGTAATGATATAGTCGACTTAACATCAATGATAGAATGAAATCCGTAACCTGAACTACATGTTAATGCTTAAATAATTCTTGAATCGTTACTAAATCACACATATCTCCGATGAGCTAAAATTTTACCGCTTAAATCAAACAACGTGAAAACTTCGAAGCTGAGAGCTCTTGACCTCTAGTGACTGATACTCGAACTATGAACAGCAATCTCCGCTCTTAAAATTTTATGCTTATCAATTAAATCTCATTGACTACAAGCAAAATAATAAGATTTGTACTATTCTAATAAATATTTCTATTTTTTCAAGAGTTCTACTCTGACAAAAAAGATTATAAGGCATCCGAAAAATAGCTGCACCAATCATGTGAAATGTTACCTGATTTGAATTTTTAAATATACCTAACACTTTCACATGTCCTATATGTCAACAAGTAATTTTCTAGAACAACTTTTAAATTTTTCAATTAAATCTCTAAGATATTTACTAAAAATGAGATACTTGGAATTATTTCGATTGTCATCTGGAATTTATAGTGACAAATATTTATGATGATAAAACTATCCGGGATAAGGCCATATTTGTTGTACTTTTTTCAATCAAAGTTTCCCCTAATAATATAAAAACCATACATCTAGCTACATAGAAAACGCATAATTTAATGAAATATCATTGTGTTTAACCTTAATCTTCTATGATTGTGTTAAACATACTGATCTTTGCTGCAAATTTTGCTTTATTTCAATGTCCTGTTATACAAACCAACACACATTGCAAAAAGGGAAATATGATTACAATATAAATATGAAAAAGAATTCTGGTAATGAAACTGAAATGGGAATACGAATATTACTAAACAATTTTACAGTTATTTTATGACATTTGAAAATTCATTCTCCTACTCATGAGGAGTATATTCTGTGGAAATGATGTCTAAAACGCACTCACCATCGATCGTCATAGCCGAGTCTGCACTGTCGTCTAATTCCGGACTACGAACATCTTAAATATGTGTACGTACAGGCAACAAATTTGTAAGTGGAGTTTATGAGAAAATATTACTCTGTCCCTCTGTTAATTAAAGCCTGGTGATCGAAAGAATTACCATTAATAAGATGGTTCATAATTAAACTAGATATGGGTGATAAAACAATTGACTAGAATAATTACATGATGGACATGTTTAGAACCCTTGAAGATAAAGGAGGAAAGGGTTAACCACTTAAATGACAGGAGGCTACTTAGCAAATGGAAGAAACATTCAGGTCTGCATTGCTATAGAAGTGGATCTTTGGAGGAGGATAAGTCAAGAAATTTTTAAAACAGGTTGAAATGAAGACCATAGTATATCAAGGCTTATGAAGGCCATAAAGGATAACATAGTATATGGTAAAACTATATATTCAAATTCATGAGGCATGTATACAATCCAAAGGACTTAAAAGATAGGTTTTGTATATGCAAAGAGATGCATGGGTAAAACTTCAACGATCCTCAATCTGGTTCTCATATGTAAAACAAGAAAAAGATTTGGAGTTCTGAGATAAAGCAATACACTTCCACAGAAATACAAATAGGCATTTTCAAGCACCATTTAAAATCATTTTCTATATCCTTTTCCATTCAAAGTACATTATTTATTATCAATAATTTAAATTAAATGCTGTACTTAATTATTAAATGATATTAAAATAAATCAATACAACTTAAATTGTTATATTATCTGCTAATAACTTAATGGCTTCTAGTGATACTAAATACATGATATGTGGCTTAAGTGATACTATATAAGCACACTTCATTTAATATTTAAATATATTCTCTCTTGAATGTATGTCAGCTGCAAATAAACGGCAAAAATGAAATTCAACCCAATGGGGTTTTCTTTTTTTTTGTGTGTACTATTTTGTCACACCTGGAACAAGTGGGTAAGAACATACATAACCACCAGTGTTCAACCCTAGGGTTGGTTTGTTAGATGAGGGTAGAGCTCACAGGCCAAAAGCATGAGAAAATATACAGAGTCTGTTCCAAAAGTTTTAGTACTTATATAAAAAACTTTTCAAAGTACTCTCCTCCCAACTCAATGCAAATTTTGCAATGCTTCACCCATGCCTCTCAGGCTCCCTAGGCCTCAATGGTGACCTCTCATAGCCAGTCCATCAAAGCTTCTTTTAACCGTCTTAGTGTGGCAGACCGATATATCAGCTCTTACTTAGTCAATTATTTAAATCGTAATAACTAATATTGTTTAGTGTATGTTTGTTGTTGTTAAAAGTGTGAATTCTCTGCTTAATGTTTTTATTTTATTTCCATTATGAACAGACACTGAAAAGCTAATACCTGATAGATCTGCTTTCTAATGAATGTGTTTTAATAAAGTGCTTTTAATTCGAAACAGCTAATCTATGGTGATAAGACACACATGAAAGTATTGCATTGTAATCATTTTGCTATCTCCTTTTATCCAACCAATCTAATCATTTAGGCCTTTTTGGAATGGGTTTACAATGTCAGCAGTTCTCTTGTGTTAGTTTTTTATTTTTGAGATAGTGAATATATTGTCAATAGCTTACAAAGAAAACAATCCTTATGGCCAAGGAAGTTCAGTGAGGTTTTTCCCTTGAGTGTGTGTGGCTGAGACAAATTCGATTTCTAGCAAATGCACATTTTTTTGTGCTCCTTTTGGTTACCTGAAATGGCAATGTAGAAAGATAAAGTAGATGCAAGGCCAAGAGTTATTGAGGAAATTGATTAACATGATATAACTGATCATATATGTATATGGTGAGAAGAATAAAGAAGATAAGAAAGAATTGCAGGAACATGGCCTAAGTTTTGTGGTTATAAAAATGCTTTTGAGTATAGGTAATTATTTTAGGAAAGTGTACCATGTTGTTGTGGACAACTTCTTTTCAATTATTTATCTGGCAGGTCCCAGTAAATAAGACTGATTTATATGAAAATCCGTCTTATTTACTGGGACATTGAAAAGGAACCCTAAGAACATTCCCAAAGCATTGAAAGAAACGTTTAGCATAGGGGAAAAGAAATATGTTGTAAGTAATGCAATTCTTTCCTTAGGGAAACGGGGAAAAAAATTTCAAAACAATCCTGTTCTTCTGCTCTCCATGAAAGCAACATCACAAAGCACTCATATAAGCAAGAAGAGGCATGGTAAAATAAAGGATGTAGCTACACCACAAATAATAATTATATAATAGTTTCATGGAAGGGATTGATACATCTGATTTGATTGAGTATTCATATGAAAGGCATACCATAAAGTATTGGAAGAAAGTTGTTTTCCCTTTGCTCATTTAGTGCTCCATTCTTTTATAATATAAAAAGGAAAAAATCACATAAAAACAATGACAAGGCGTCAATATACAGCAATATTGAGTCCCTCAAGGTGGAATGGCTTGGGAGTACAGTGTGACGTATCTCCTCATACAAGTGGACCAAATGCTGGACTGCAGCAATGTTTTATTTATTTATGATTTTTTTCACGTATTTTTAGTTGCCTCTTGTATTTATAAATAGTAGTTTTATTAGAAAATGTTTAAAAAATATATTACTATTTTCCGAAAATCAAAATAATATCACTAAAAATATTGTTCAACTTTATGACACTGAAATAATAACATTTTTCAGTCAATTTAATAAAATTGTATTATTATTAACTATTTCAGCTAAAATACTTTTTTTAAACTGCATATGGATATATGTATAAAACAATAGATTCATAATGTTTTTTCCTAAGGTGCTACATTTCATTAAAATACTCTCCACATTTCTCACTAGTACCCCAGGAAGAAGGTTAGCACTAAGAGGGTTAACCATTCAGCATCTTGGGTGTGTTTTTTCAGTTTTTTTTTATAATGGGAAACAAAAAGAAGTCCATTGTTGCCAATTCAGAACTGTATGGTGGCTGGGGCAGAGTTGCCATACCCATTTTTGCAGGAAACACTGCAACAATGACCAGCTCAGTAATTCCTGGCACTTCAACATGCACGTCGTCGGTGAGAACTTTCGGCTCCATCTTGGCGCAGACCTTACTCATGACAAAATCCTCAGTTAAAATGCGGTGAAAAACTTATGTGAGCACACCTCTTTCTTTGACTGATATCCAGATACTCATTCACCGATTTCTATCCAAAAGATCTTTTGGACAGTTTTTGTCGTTGCCCGAGCGCTCATCGTCCTTGTCAGTCTCCCAACCCTCCCAGAACCTCTTGTGCCAGTCGGAAAGTTTGCCTCTGTGCAATTGCATCCTCCCCGAAGGTTTGCCTAAGCATCTTTAGTATATCTACACAATTTTTTTGACAAAGTTTAATGTTAAATTTTATTCCTTAACCCTGCTCCAAAATTCTGCACCTTAGTTTTTTCGACAAGGGTATAGTGACACACTTTGCACTACTCACGATCTTCACTCAACCACTGCCTGCAGGTGACTACGGACAGTGGCATCCTCTAATCAAAACCCTTAACCACTTTTTCCACAAGGAGCCGCAATGCGCAAGCATATGTGGCCAACTGGAAATTCATTACCAGAACTTTTGGGACAGATCCGGTATACATCAGGATAGTGAAGCCAGTTTCTTTCCCTATGTCATCTGTGGTTTCAAGCACTCTACCTACTGGGTCACAATAACCACAATAATGACCAAAATAACAATATGCATAGATAATTAAGTGCTAAATATTTAGCACTTAATTATGTATGCATTATCATCAAAACCTTTAAGCTCAACTATTAGAAATTATTATATTATTAGTCATAACTATTAGCAAAACCATTAAGACCATCAACTGGTATTCTCTTTCCTTTGAGACAACACCTATTTTTAGAGAAAACAGGTATGTTTTATAGACCTAGGTATACCAATTCTCAATCCAAAATTATTGTATATGGGGTACCAATTCAACAATGTTCTTTGTGAATTATTGTTCTTTTTTATTGGTTAGCTTGCTCGTTTTCCCTTTATTGATCTGATATCATAGTGCAAATCAAGTGATTTTTGTGTGTAAATTAGTATTATGTTACCACCTGGCAAGATTCCAACTTGTAATTTTTCTAGTAATAAAATTAATAATAATCCAATTAAAGGAAACCAAGGCTGACCTTATTCCCAGAAGAAGTTACCTGTACTTACCTACTACTTTCTTTGGTGAGACATACCACCACATTACTCATTTTCCAACTCATTTTGTTTAAAAACACTGTCCTTTTAATTAACATTCCTCTACATGAATAAGAGAAAACTATCTATTGAAAGGAATCAGTAAACTTTCACTCTCATAACAGCTCACACACTACACCATATAATAAATATATAGCATAAACTCACTACATGGCAAATCATCCAAAGATAAATGTTCACTGATACATACATATCACTTGACATCACTTGCATACACATCATATGCACATTATGCGTATCCTGCATCACTGGATAAACAGAAAAGATGTCCAATATGTTGTGTTTCTTTGTGTCTAATTTGCATGTTTGACCTTCCACCACACACACACACATACCATCAGATGCAACTCACTCAGCACTTCCATTTACAATGAATCAGTCATCATATGATACCATCTTAGTTTACAAGTTTTCTTCTTTTAAAACTGAATACTAGGAGAACCAAATTGAAATACCTCATCAAAATATATGTCTTCCGGTAGTGGCTCAGACAAGTCTTCAGGGAAAAAAGTGGGAAATGGTGGAGACTCTGTAAGACGCCTGTAAAATTAAGAATGAAATTCATTTCAGATTATCAGAAACATTAAAAACTTAACCATTGCTCCTACATTTGCAACAAAATCAAAGGTTATGCTTATTAAATTACTAAGCAAAGGTATAATAAAATTAAAATGCTTTTTATGTTTATAATTTCTATCCTCACCTATCAAATCAAACTCGAATTGTTAACTGTAGTTTTCTATGAGTTTTATAGCAATTAAATTTACTAGTCAAGTGAGATGTAAATCGAATCAATAGTTTGAATGGTAAATGGGTTGTTTTAGAAAATCTATATCCTTAGGTCCCAACATTTTTAGTAGGTCACAAGGCCTACCAAAAACCTAAATCTGATAGGTAAAATAAGAATAATAACAAAGCCCAGGATGTTACTTAGAAAATTTGAAGTGATAGGAAATTACAATGAAAGGATTCACTATTATATCATTACAAATATTGATAGCAACTACAAAAACTATCTCTCATAGGAATTAAAACCTCACAAATGAGAAGAGATTTTTAAAAATATACAACCAGTGAACACAAGGTTGTAATAAAAAAAATTACATTAATATGAATAGTCAAACCTCCATAATTCAGACTACCACAATTTCATTTTTTACATGCTCATTCGGCTGCCATATGCATAACTTTTGTTTAGGGATGTTTTGTAAGATGGAAACTGCAAATTCAACTGCACTCATGTGTAGCTCCTAAAGACGATTTATCAACAAGAGAAACACATTCCATGTGAAAATGTAGGAATATTTACCATTATAAGTGTTTGGTCTAAATTATTTGTCATTAAAAGCTTTTATAGACCATTGGGATATTTGCTAGCAATATTTTTGCTGCAGAAACTTGAAATTTGTGATAGAAAACATGGCTGCTGATATTGAGCATATTAGGCAGCAGTTAGAAAGTCAAAAACGAAAGGGAAAGAGCCGCTGTCGCTGAAAAGCACAAGAAAAATGTAAAGTTTTTTACTGCTGTGAAAACAGCAGCGTTAGCATCAGTATTCAGTGATTCTAAAACTGAATTGAGTTCATTTACACTCCATGCAACTATTCACTCTAAAAAAAGAAAGCAGAGACTAAGAGAAGAGAGGAGAAAAAACTAATCATTGCTAGCATTCAAAAATAGAGTAGTAAAGCTATTAGATTTGAACTTATTTTAGTCTGTGAAAGACTTCTTAAATGCCACTTCTACCTGGCCCCCTCCAATTTTTGTATGTTGCACTTTGAATTATTGCCTTTTAAATCTGTCAGTTTCAATTGGTTTATCATTATATATGTAAGTATCTAATGTTTGTGTAAAGTAGACTCCAAATGTACTTCTTCAATTTTATATTCCTTTTGAATATTGATATTTCCCTTTGTATTATGACTTGTCTTATAAACACAACTGTATTTTAACTGTAATTGTGATCTTTGGATTGATATAAATTATAATTATTTTATTTCAAGTTTCCTCTTCCCCTTGGTACTTCAAATTTTAGTAGTTTGACTGAACGTAGCATAGGCCCAAACAGAACAAAGGATTTCATACCTCAATGGAAGAACTGTATCATATATGTGAACAATTGAATTGGTTTCGCCGGGAACACATAAACCTTGTACCCACAGTACATTATATTTGGTATTAATCCTCCATACCTGAAAAAAATAAAGATTACATTGAAAGAAATGAAGGTATTAAATGCTATAAATGAAAATTAAACAATTATCTTTATCCAGAACTCAAAATTAAAATTAGTAAAAGTACTATTATTGCCTTAATGATTCTATTGATGTTTTAAAAAAATATAAATTGCCATACGCATCAATCTTTATATCTAGAACTCAAACAAATTAGAGAAAACCAGTATTTGTATCCATATTTAAATTCATAGGTTTTATTTTGTCTGCAAATTATGATAGAAAATATGAAAAATTGCATATTGAATATTAAATGCTGTAAATAAGTCACACAAATATTCACAGCACATTAACCAAGGAACTAAGATGAGTGAGTGTAATTGCCCTAAATTGAAAATAAATTTTATACCCTGAGGCCACGAATAGTTCTGCTTCTGTTTCCCATATGACCTGGCATCTTAGTACCAGGCCACACACGGCCCTTTTCACCACCACCTCCAATATTTCCAGGTCTTCGATGAGTCTTTGTAGCACCATGAGAAGCAGGCATTCCTGCAAAGCCCCATCTCTTCATTACACCTTGAAAGCCCCGGTATATCCTAAGGGAAAGATAGATAGTTTTTACATTTGAGTCAAAATTATGACGTCAGTTGTTACTATTCACGAGCTATTTCCCATGGCCCCATTTACCAATACAGTTTATTTATACATGTATAAGGAGAAAAATGAATAGCAGCTGACAGCAAGAAACTAAAAAGCCATAGAATTTAAGAGAAAAAAGTATTTTTTCCTGTTCAATAATCACTGAAAGTTAATCAATATGTATATTTGGTAAGCAATACATTTTGAAGTATTTTATGCTTTACTGATGTACTTCTGTTTGGTGCATTAACTCTCATCATTCTTAGAACATTATAAGTATGATTTCAAAATATCGGAAATACCTGAGAAGAATGAAAACCATACCAGGCATCATCCCATAATCAATTGTATCATATTCTGCAACCCTTTCCTATAAAGTTATGTATCGATTGTGATGTACTTTTAAACTCCAAACTGAATTTTTATTCCTGATATTTTCACTGTTTTTTCTGGGTTCAATTGGTGTTGGGGAGGGAAGGACAGGAAAAAGAAGGCTCTGAAGGATATGAAATTCCAAAACTTGTTTCTAAGGGTTTGAAGTCACATCTAAGTTACCTGGCTTAAGCCTATGATATTCCAGGTCTCAAAACTGTAGTCTAACATTGATTGAAAGGTAATCTATAAAACTGATGTGATTTCCAATCTACCCATTAAGGTAGATTTTTTATGAGCCTTAGGTTAGATTACATGTAACTTTAATTCCTATTCAAATCTGCACACTTTCCACCACTTTCACCACCACCAATATCATTCTATACAAAATCCCTATTCTCTTCCTACTCCTGTCCCGCTTAGCCATCATTCTACCCTCTATTACAACCTTCAACAACCAATTTCCCCAGACTACTCCTTCCATCCACCTTTTCCATCTTTTTTTGGATTTTTCACAGCAAACGCCTCTCCTCCCTTACCATTCTCAACACTCATTCATTCATTTTTCTCTCCGTCCATCTCACCTTATCCATCCGTCGCCAAACCCACATCTCAAAAACCTCCAATCTATGCTCATCATCCTTCCAAATGGACCAGGATGCGGATCCATATGAGGATTTTCACTAATCTTTTCTACAGGTATTTCCTTAAGGCCTCTCTCATCAACTCCTTCCTTTTCACAAAGGCCTCTTTGTCTAATGGCCACTTGGCCACTACACCCATTTTCCTCTATGATACTTCCCAAATAAGTAAACTTTCTACAGGTTATAATTTATTCAATTCTAGCATGATAATTAGCCTAGACTTCATATGTCTCTAGAAAATCATAACTTGTATTTTCTTACAATTAATTTTCATCCCAAACTTCCTGTCCTGTAAAGCACACAACGAAGTGTGCAGTCTTTCGGCTCAATTACTAACTAGGGCTTGGTCATAGGGGAATCTGGCTGATTTAATGAGTTCCACACCAACTTTTACTCCTGATTCAACCATTCCCCATATCTTTTTAAAATCTCCTTCGATTACAGGTTAAAATGAAAGGTGACAGTTGACACCTATCTCACTCCCCTACCTAACTGGCACATATCCTTTCAATCCACATACATTTTTTGCAAAACTTCCATTACTTTCGGCCACTCTACTTTATTGCTTGCTTTCTTAAAGTATACAAAATAGGCAAAACATCCTCATTATGTACTATATTCTGTTCGATCAGTGTCCTCATTACAGCTATTGTTTAACGAGTCCCTCTGCCTCTTCTAAAACCTAACTAATCTTCACCTAGGTATTCTTCTGCCCTGCTCTCCAGTCTTTTGCTGATTATTCTTAGGGCAACCTTCACTGCATGTGGGATCAAACTATCCTATAGTACTCACATTCAGCTGCTTTCTTTTTCTTTGCTATTGGAATTAACATCAATCTCACAAAATCTTCTGGCTCTATTCCTTCATCATAAATCCCATCTAATTAGTTCATAAAACTTCTTTCTTCCTACTTTTCCTAATCCCTTGAGTAATTCTACTGGTATATTATCCACCCCCAATGCCTTATTCCTCATTATGTCCTGCTGGGCCCTTTCGATCTCGTTATCTAATATTTCTGGGACCATGCTATTCTCATCTACTTCCCATTCTCTTTCTAAATCCAAGTTCAAGGGTCTATTATTTTTTTTCATAGTTCTTCCACGTACTCCTTCCATTTTCCCAGAATATCTTCCTTTTCTATTAGTATCTTGCCTGACTTATCTTTTATAGTAGGGACCTCGTTTCCTGTTCTATTTCCCATTAAGGTTCTTTTCCAAATTTCTCACTCAGAACTATGCCTATCCCTATGACTACTGACTCTCCTCCTCAACCCAAACCTAACGTTTCCAATAATCTCCAGTATCTCCACGTCTTACCTTACTTAACCCCAGTACATCTATTCCTACTTTCTCCATCAAGTTTCATGTTCTCTAACTTTAACTTTCCTGACCATTAACCATTTCTCTTATTCTCCGTGTCCCTATTGAAATTAGTCCTGCCCTCCTCATTGTCTTCTCTGGGGTGGAGGTGTTGCAAGGATTTTGAGAGATGACAACTGCAGAAGCCTTGCCTCTCCCACTGCCATGCATGGCACTCACCCCAGTGAGCTGAGCTCCTTAGTTACCAGGATTCACTCTCATTATGTAACTCATCATTGGTCTTGGAATTATATAATTGAGGTGGCTTTTCCAATTCCTGCCTCAATAGTGTTTATAACGTGACACCTTTCACTTAAATGGACACCCCTCTGGGAATCAGATGCCTTTACAGCCACCTCATTGAGGGGCATATGCTGCAATGGACTCCTTTCATTTGGCTCCTACTCTTCGACCTGTTGAGCATGTGTGACCCTTCATGGAGCAAAAAAATGATATCTCCAGCCAGTGCAGCTCTAGGGGTCATTGGAACACAAAAACATTCCAACAAGTCAAGATCGAGTCATACACCATAAATGTATGAGTACGACTTGCAGGGGCTACTGGATACTATTACTATTCAAGCAAGGTGCCTTTTCATTCTTGTTCTTTACATTTTTATTTTCACCCTACTTTTCTTTCTTTTTATTTGAACTCTGTGTCCTTAGGGTACTTGACTTTTAAGAATTTGACCATGTTGTTCTGTTATGAAATGAGATAAGAAAGAAAGAGTACAATGGGATGACCATTGAATTCTAAATAAGTCCCTTTGTGTATACAATCCTAAATTACACATTTATTTAAAGTACATCTAAAACTAAGATATATATGAAGCACTATCTCACTTTACATTTCAAATATGAAGTGGACTTTCATAACTTTCAACATACTTTCATAAAACTTAAATATATAATATAAATTATGTTTCAGATAATTTATATCAAAGAACATTCTCTGAATCATCACTGAATCATATTCCATAGTAAATTGGCATGGTAAGTCATATAATGTCAATATGGGAGCTTAGACTCCACTCCTACTTCCTGGATCTATTTCTTTCATCTTCAAGGCATCCCAAAAAATGAAACAATATAGTATGTAAATGAATAACTTAAACTTTATCATGAACATTTTCTAGCCTATATTGTTAACAATTTTTGGTTCTTCTTCTGTTTCATTACTGTGAGCTGAGAAGCAAGAGAGCCTAAAATGTTGCAAATATAATATGTCGATAAATTTTCATTTTTCCTGCATTGAGAGGACTACAAAAAAATCTTCGACCTTCAGAGGTTATTTATTATAAATAGGATTCCATGATAAGCTTGGTCATCCTAAGGTTTATTGTACCACAACATTTGTAGTTGGAGTTCTAAACCATAAAATGAGTGTACCATTTAGTGAAAACACAGGAACAAAAAGTAATGGATGATGTAACTTACGTTTTGCCATTTACGTCAACATACTGGCCAGGCTGAAAATGACTAGCATATATAGGGGTTCCTGGTTGGATAGCTGCTTCAGGTGAAATATAAAATCTTGTCAGATTTTTCTTTGGCATCAATCCACTCTCCGAAAATAGCCCACAATACTCTTTGGTAAACTATAAATGTACAAAATTAAAAATCAACTAGCAATCTAACAATAATTTAAGCATAAGTACAAACTAAGAAAGGCAAAGAAGCTATATGTAAAACATTCTAATATTGGGCTGGTTGAATTTAAGAAATATTTAAACCTTTAAGTGTAATATTAGCACAAAAGGGATCCAAACCACAGTGAACAACCCGAAGGTTGGTATGTTAAGTGAGGGTAGAGCCCACCTAGTACTAAGCCCATGGCGTGTGGAAATTCACACATCAGGGTAGAGGGTCCAGTTCATTTCCCTGTGCCGCCTGTGGTTTCCCACGAAGATGTGGTACCCGAAAAATCACTCAGCTT
>WURS02081535.1:0-10188 GCA_011762765.2 Rhinocypha anisoptera
CCCCCCCGCCCTCCCCCTTCCCCTTCCCCCCCCCCCCCCCCCCCCCCCCCCCCCCCCCCGAAAGTCCCTCAAAAGCATCGGTTTGCTGAATGAGATAGGTATCACCAAAGCATTGATAGAATGTTATCCCTTAAGTAGGTATCTACATGCAAAATGATCGTGGAATTGATTTTCCTTACTAGTTAACACCTCAATGAAGTACTCTATATTTTCAGGCATAACTACGTGGAAATCCATTTCTGAGAAAAAGGAATAACGTACTACGTATTTTTCCACCAAGATTTTCAATACGATCGCTACGTAGATTTGGTACGACTAGTTTCAAGACGTTACGACTAGTTTCAAGTTATTTTCATTCTGGTACGACTAGTTGGTACCTGAAGATGACGCCGTAGCGTTAAAACTAGTCGTACCAGATTAAAAACCTTAGTGGAAAAATACGTAGTACGTTATTCCTTTTTCTCACCTCAATGAAGACTTATAGAAATATTTGTGAAACAAATCATAAAAAAAGTGACTGACTTGAGAAGTGGACTGTTAAAATTTGTCATAATTTGACTTCTGGAAGTTAATACGTTCACTAGCGTTTATTTAAAAAAAGAGAAGAGATCCAAAAATATTAAAAACTTTTAGACCTGATATTTGAAAGCAAATGGATTGGACCTCATGATAAGGAAGCTCATCAGAAGAACATAACGTAAAAACAGAGACATTGCTCGGTGAAGATCACTTTGAGTTTAGAAAAATCATTGGCGGGAGAGAAAATATTTTGGCTCTTTGAATACTTAATCCATGGAAATTTAAAGGGATGTAGATAAAATTATCAGTCTTATGCTTAAAAATTATTCGAGTTTGAATGGAACATAATGCTTCTTATTCTAAAAGATATAATTATTTTGGAAAGACAGAAGAATTTTCACCAGTCACCATGAGAACCAAGTCATTATAATTCAAATGAAATCAAATGGACTGGAATGAACTGTGATGAATCAGAAACACAGAGTGAATGGAGTTCGTCAAGGAGGTGCACTTTCTTCCGTTACATTCAAAATTCATGTGAGGAAAGAAATAAATGAAATGAAAGAGAACGCTATAACAATTATATAACCGAAGGATAAAGAAAATAGCTCGTTATTTTGGTTGTCTTGAGGTAGAACGTCAGTAACATGGGAATCACAAAGGAACGATTGATAATTTCGTGGAGGCTGTCTTCAAGAGACTAAACTAAAATTTTATAAAACGATGGCAGTTCAAATGGCATTATATGGGAAGGAGACGTGGGTGCTCTCGATGAGAAACAAGAATAAAATTCAAGCAGCTGAAATGAGATTTCTGAGAACAATAAAAGGTTGCACATTGCAAGATAGAATTAGAAATGACGCCATTAAGACAAGACAATAAATATTTTTAAATTAGATAATTAAATAAAATAATATAAAATCAAATGGTGCAAACATTTAGGAAGAATGCAGCTGGACCGCCTCCCCCCCAGAATTGCCCTGGCGTGCAAACCTCGAGGCCAAAGAAGTGTTGGACGTCCGAGGTTAAGACGGTTTCCGGAACAGGCAATATCGATTAATCCACGAAGTGCAGAAGAAGAAGATTTTCAATCCCATCTGGTTACGAAACAAAAGTCCTCCTACGATTGTCTCTGAGCATAGGAGATAAGGTTTGCCTGCCTTGGAACTAGACGTTTATTTTAAATGATCTTCGTTATTAACAATTATTATTATTAATACAATGCTGTTCTGGTGGGAAAAATGGTGACTTCTTAATTACAATTCCGCGGACATTGAAGAGTTACATTACTATTCATTTGGCGGTTCAATCGATTGGAAATGAAGGATTGTATTTCACATATGGAAACGTCGGAATCATGGTGGTGCTGTGGACGAAGTCGAACCTTGGAGTGGAGTGTTAACTTAGATTGTTTTAAGATCGAGGCATGAGCGCAGTTGAGCTGAATCCGAATTGACGTCATATATATGGCAGTATCGCACCTGATTGAATAGCTCATTTGCGTTTGCAATATAGCAAAACATTAGATTACTTCACTTTAACACACTACCCTGCTTCTATTCGGATTATGCCGATGTATGTTTGCTGTCTACTCGATTTAATGTAACTCCTCATCAGTTAATATATACAATAAATGAATACCTTGTAAGTTGGTGTACAGATCGATGTTGCGTATAGTTTCGACACTCGATTTCACGGCGAAAAAACTTGACTTCTTCACAAGTCTCACGTTTAGATCGACCCTAGTTTTCTGTACCCTATGTTTCCGTCGGTATCGGCAATTCTCATTTCGAAATCTCTCACGTAGCGATCAAATAGTGTATCAAGATTTTCCGTATATCCTGTTAAAAAGATTTTAAAACTAAGAATTGTATTTTCCACTCAGAATGGAGTACATTAAACCCTCAAAAGTATTAAACGTGTGCATAGTTCGAGTCTCATTTTTTCGCCCATAATTTTTGTCCTTAAACCTCCAACTATACATCCGAGTATATACTGAACATCAACATTATTCTCCATTCGACCGTAATCTGTTTTTAAAAACTGAAATTCGCTTTTTATACAGAAAATCTCACATACCTGACTTGTCTTGACATCTCATTGGTCGGCGGGGGTGTCTAATCGACATAGATGTTTTTCAAAAACCGAAAATAGATATCTTATATAGGTAATTACACATCCATAATTGGTTCGCATTGTTTGGCGGGGTGTGTACTTACCGATGCGCCGTTTTCGAGCAGGGCGCGAGCGACGCATTGCCCTATGCCTCCCACGCCGCCGGTCAGTAGTGCAACCTTGCCCTTCAAATCCATTTCGGCCGCGTGACCTACTCTCGGTGGGGGTGCCTGGTGGAATGCAACTCCTCAAGAGTCGCTTTGAAAAATTATGATTAAATTCGTGATCACGTGACGTCGTGTTATCACTACTCGGCGGGCCGTCCAAGATTTTGCCTCTGATGATTATTTCTCGCTCCTCCTTGCCCCTTGCTTTCTAAATTGGAGGCTGTTATCTCGTCTGTTATCACGCCATCTCTCCACGATGCATTCATTCTATCTCCTGAAAATGGGTGGTTGTTCATTTCATCTTAGGCTGACGAACATTTGGAATGGTGAAGGAATTTTGGTGTCGTTGGTGCCAGACGATGGTGTTGTTTGAAATTTACACGTACATTCTGTTGAAAAATAAAAAAAGGCGGAGAAAAGTGACTTTTCTCTTATTTGATAGCCATTGGACGATGAAATGATCCACCCGCAATCGGAGAAATTGAACTAGAAAATTGCATGGGAAACTTTAAATCAATCCTTTCCTCGTGGACTACGACTTCGAAGTGGTGGTATGGCATTCCAATGACCCACTAGAGTTGTAATGTACGGGGCCACGATTATAGCTGTTCGATATATCCGACCCTATTTAAGAACGAGGAGGGAAACTTAGTTACATTTCCCAAGAAAAATGTAAAACCAAATCAGGAAAATGTGTTTTGGAAACTACGCGACACAGGTCACTGGAGGTGGGAGGGCGTTCTGCCCGGAGGAGATAGAGCTGCTGACATATCAACTGTACCGAATAAGAAGACAAATAAAAAATAGGACCGCAATGGTTAGATTAAGAACTTGTAATTTTAGAGAGATGTTTGGAACAGGAAAGTTTGAAAATTTTGAAAAGTTTGAAAGGAAATTGAGTAAGTGAGGTAAGATGAAAGGACAGCGGAGATAACCTATTGGAGCGATAGTTGCAGGGTAGTGTATTGGGAAGCAAGGATAGTTAGCGTGGTTTGCCAAAGTTCTAAAATCGAAATTATAAAGTGGGGTTTTCAACATAATTAATTTTTAAGCGAATCAGTAGGAAACTTCATCTTGGAGAAATGGTTATTTTATACGACAGCGGTTTAATTATCACAAGCACGTGACTCAAACGTATCAGGCGTGGGTACTACTCTTGGAAGATGCTGAGAGATACAGGGACATACTAGTTGAATTATTTTGTTAGACGCAGACACATAAATGACGTTAAAAATCGACACTCCTTTTCTGGAAGGGATTAGATTCACTCCCAGTTTAGTGCTAATGAAATGTAGATTAAGCTTAAAGTTTCTACAGTTGTGGGCTTGTTTTTGTCGTCTGTTTCTCCAGATTTAATCTGGCGGCTATCAGAGCTCAGAGCGGTGTTGGTCTCTCTCAGTCTATCTTAGAGCTCTTTCATCCTTGTTCCTCTTCTACAGCCAAGTTGTCCATCTGAGAGCAAGACTCCCACTTTCCTTTGAATACATCTTGTTATGGTTTTTGTAAGTAGTAGTTTCGTTAAGTTTCGTTCATTGATACATATTCCCATTCTAAAAAAAGTATGATGCATTAATATAAGAAGACTATAAGTTTAATTTCGCACGTGGCCTAAATGATATTAAGAAGCATCAATATTGGACTGGAGAGGCTTGGGCAGGGATAATGAGTACTTATGTGAATATCAGTTTTATATTTAGGATGGAATAGGCCCACGCAGTGCTGTCATTCCGGTAATGACAGCACTGAGTGAAAGGAATCTAGAATATAACCAGGATGAAATTCACTGAAGAAGCCAAATAAAAATATAAGAAACGACCGTTTTCGACGGTTATCGTCAAAACCGGTCTTGTATTATATTTTTCTGTGGAAATACATAAAAGTCACTACCCATATTTTGCTTCTTAACCAGGATGTTTTCGCATGTTTCTTATATTCCGATAAAGCATTCGATAAAGTGAGAAAAGTGGATGGGAATATTAGATAACGTGGACTTGGAGTGAGTGGGATAGGTGATTTATTATACATGTTATATACGGAGATCAGACTACGAAAATAAGGGTAGTGGATTGAGAGTCGTGACGGCTAGGGTACAGAGAAAGGATATATCTTTACTCTGCGGTAGGGGGAATGAGATGACTTCATTATCGCCCCCAAGCATTTTAGTGTTCACGCAGAAGAAATAGTATGATAGTCTTATATTGGGATGGGAACAGGAGTGAAAGTTGCATTGAACAAGAGCACTCTTTGAATAAGAAGATTTGTGGACGTCCAGGCCGTATTTAGTCAATCGGCAAAGAGGTTACAATACCACTTATGGCATCACAAGTACAGTTTGAGAATGCGAAAATCAATCACAAGAAAAGGAAATCAATGCGATTCACAAGAAATTTTAAAATTTAAAATTGAACATAAAATTAGGAAATCATAAAATTGAGCATATGGATCAGCAGTTTTGGATTCGACAGTTTTATGCTCACCAATGATGAAAAAAGTGAAGGTTTAATGGACGGAAAAAGAAGAAATGAGACAGCAAAAGTAAATGTATACCGGGAGGAGAGATTTCGTGTGGGAACTAAAGGGAAAGGCGTGTATAAAATATTAGTTAAAGCCTTAACACAGAACGTAGCATTATATGGCTTAGAAATCCGGCAATCGAGGAAATAGGATGAGCGTACACGAGATGCCTTTCAGTTGTGGGCTCGAATAAGGATTGGAGGACACCTCTCGGGTTCTCCACCAGGCTAAATAATTAGTTGACGTTTCGATGGCTGACTCTGACATCGTATTCAGGGCGTTGAGTACTCGTGTGATTTATACAAGAGGTTTATTTTTATGACCAGAACAGAGTACAACAATTTTATAAATAAATAACGAAAGATAACAATTTGACCATAGAACCCCGTCATAGGATTTCTATTCTTGGGAATTCTTCATTTTGGGTCATTTCAGTTTCGTTCAAGGCGTTTATTTCACGGAGACACCTACATGTGGTAATAAATAAACAAATAAATTTACAGTTAGTGGAGATGAAATAACGATAAAAATTACAAATCCCTGTGAACCCACTACAAGATTTCGCCTCTTCAAGGTTGACCATCTTTTTATATTGACTGGCTTTTTCGGTTTTTGGTCATTGCCTTTTCTTCTCCTCGGGAGCGGACAAATTTTGTCTCTTTAATATACATATGTTCACAGTAGTTACCATTGTCTTCTGATTGATCATTTCTTCCATCCTTCTGTCTTTAATTCTTCAGAAGTCTGATGATGGGATTCCAGGCTAGGACATATCTGGTATCTCTGTTGATGTTATTACCCTTCAGCCGTATCTCCATGGTATCAGCCTCATTTTTCAATCTATCCCAGTATCCACTGTTTATTTATTCATTTACTGTTATGCCACTGCACCATTTTTGACAAAGGAAATGGTGGTAAAGGGAAAATAAAGGGAAGAAGTGGTGTACAGTAGTGAGTACGATGTTTGACGCAATATTGATAGGTGTGACGAAACCAAGAGACTCGTGTCCCCATTACATGCTGTTTAAAAATAATACAAACAATGGAGGCAGCAGAAATTAAACCGTTAAGAATGATAAAAGCAAAAAAACATTGAGAGAGACAGAGAAGGAAGGATGAGGATATGATGAAGGGATGGTGAATTGTAAGTAATTGGAGAGTGGGTAACACATAGAAGAAGAGAAAGAGGGACAGAGGCACATTGCCGGCGGATGGACGATGATAGAATTTTACGTATGCAGAGACAACAAATCAAGCGGAAGAAGACAAATAAGAAGCTGAGGAAACTATGGAAGGGAAAAATCTAATTTGGAAAAGAAAAGGACTGAAAGCCTGAAGAGAAGAAGTCTGTTTCATTGGTTTGAACGGTGGCACATTTTCGATCTCAATATTATTTTGGATTTGATATAGTATCAAAAAGTCCACAATGGTGCCTTATCGAAAGATAAGAAATTTACTCTCACGCCTCTGTTTCGGCTGAAAAGGGTGAACGGAGTGGACAATTATGGTATAGGGATTAACTTCGAAACAATAAGTGCAGAGGCGCAATTCTGGGTCAAGTACTACTTCACCGGGAAAACTTCTTCTGCTCTGATTTTGTCCCAGTACAATTCTATCCCAAGTTTACTCTCCCTGATGACTCTTCCCGCTGTCCTCAGAAATAAAGATCTGGGAATAATTTTTATGTACGTCCACATCAGCACTCGTTGGTTAATGGATTAGAAAAATTTTAGTGTAATGTATTGACTAGTAATTTTATATTAGTATAGTGTGTTGGTTACGCTATAGCTACATAAGTTAGTAACTACATGCAGGCCTTGCAGAGGCAGTTATGTAGGAATAAAATTCCATAAAATTAATGGAAACACTGGAGGTGACCATGGGGATTAGTGTAGGTATGATGATAATCATGCGTGTACCGCCATCGAGTGTGAAATGAGGGGCAGTCGTATCCAATGCAAAGGAAATTCTTAGGTGAGAAATTTTTAACCATGACAACTCAAAATGAAAAATAAAGAGTTAGAAATACCTAAAAAATTCATGGCATGGCTTTTACAAGTGAAATTACCTTTTAAAATTGGCGGTGGCACACAACCTAACAATTAAGCAGCACCCTTCAGGTTGCTTATTTGTCACCCTCCTCCTATGTGTGACATTTTTATTCTCTGGCAGTTGTTTTTACTCTCCCGTATTTCCATGAGTTACACGTATTTCAATGGACTCTGGAAACTATATTCGAAGCTGGAGAACGGACGACCAAACACAATTCCAATCGCTTTATTTCATTTAATTCAGACCCCACTAATGGGGTCTGAACGAAATGGAGTCATCCTGTTATGTGACCTTTTTCGCTCAGCACGGGCTCCGTATTCCCTCCAATCACACTCATTAGGTCGTTAGTTAGAATCGGTCCCTAGTTACCCAGCAGGTTATAATAATTTACAATTCATGATTGAATAAATAAAATGTGAGGGAGGTAGAATTGCCCAGCAGTGCTTCTAATGACGAACAAGATTGATCGGAGGCTGATCTTATAGATCAAGTACCAGGAGGAAAAATCAGATGTGAACATGCATAAAATGTTATTACTTCTTTATCTACTTCGTGGTTACCATTCCTAGTGTGAGGAAATGACACTATCATGAAGATCCATTGCCATCAGAGATTATCTGACCCTCTTCTTGTTAACTAACATTAAGGATCGCATGGTACTTTGCATTCAAGTGTAATCGAGAGAATTAGTCGAATTTGACCAATGGTCGATTCAAAACCATTTGTTAGATAAGAATAACTGTAAAGAGAATTTAGTGGATAAGCCTTATAGAATCTATCACAGAACCCTCCACGAAAGTTGAAAAATTGAATTTCATTAAACTTAACTTTTTCATGGAGATGGCGTTGAATTGTAAATGACTTTTTGTGGAATATATGTAAAATATAGTGTAAGAAACGCTATAAAAAGTCTTGTACACTTAGGGATATGTGGAAATTCTTGAAAGAATGCATGAAGAGAAAAAATCCTGAATAGTCTTGTGGAGAAGACGTCGAGAATCCGATTCAAGATGCCTCTTGTCGTGAACATTGCCACGAGTTTTTCCGAAATATTGTGACATATATTTACAATATTCATGTAATCTTCATCATCATAATTTCAATTTTTCAATTTTGCAAGTTTTCAAATATTCACATCAATGATCTCATAAACAACTGTAATTTAATTACTACAAAGGTTTTAATTAATTTTTTAAATATTCATTTGAATGGGGCTCTTATGGTATATAATAATCATACCTTTACACAAATTTCGATGGAATCGACTGATCTATCACAAAAATACATCCCTCATTTCTCTCTCTCTTAAAAAAGTAACGGAAAATGAATATTCAATAAAGTAAAAAGAGAGGACTGAATATCATTGAAGTTGAAATTTAACGAGTTTACTTCATTGTATTCTTCCTATAACCTCTCTGTTTACCTCTTTCCATATACTAAAAACCGAAATAACGTCATTAAAAAAACAGCATATATATTTTTTCATATAAAATATTTGATATGGAATTTAAGCTGTACATTGATATTTCAATATGATAATCAATCTTCTGTGCCCTGAAAGAGAGAGAGAGGAATGAGTTGTGTCGTTGGCTCTTCCTGCTGCAAGAAATAGATTTTAACTGGAAGAAACTCCAAAACCCGAGATGCATTCATTTTACGCATGTTTAATGCAGCTATAAGTTTAATGATTTCCTCTTCAGCATTCATTCCCGTCAACCAGCCTATTCTTTCTTCTTAAGAGTCCCGTGGTGTGGAATATATATCTCGTATCCCGGCTCATCATTGTCAACTACCCATACAGATCCATTGGCACCATTTTTTACTACTTCCACGACGCAGTTTGCAACTGTTTCAGGTCTGGAAAAAAGGAGTAAAATTATTACATGAACGGAGAGAAAATAATTTGTGTCGATTTTGAATAACAGAGCTCAACCTTAGTAAAATAATTAAGATGGTCTAGAAGCATTCCAATGTTCCTGATTATTAATAGTGTAATATTCAAAAGCTAATAATAAATGCTCACATCTTTGAAATTCGATGTAGAAATATAGAAAGAGACAAGAATTTAATTATTGATATCTGTTGCAATTTCAATTGATCGGGAAAGAATGAAAAATTCCATCCTGCTACATTCCAAGGAAAATATTATTAATTGCAAGAGATCTGTGAGGTTGTTCTTCTGATTGCGATCATAAATTCAGAGCGTCGCGTAGTTTTTGTTAATTCCCTCAGAAAAAAAATTTTGAGACCCCATTCTGTGATGGATGAAGAGGAAGGAGGTCGAAGTTCGCGTCTTGGGCACGTTGTGAGTGATAATCGGGTTTTTTTATTCGATTTATTGCCAGACGAAATGCGAGCGCCTAAGACAGATATGGGGAGCGTTTTGGCGACCGAGTGCTTAAGTTTGTGATAGTGTACGAGTATATATTAAACCCCTGACTCGCGTGCCTACCCATCGAGTTAGATGGAGATATGTCGATCATTCTCATGTCTATTAGAGGCGTAGGATGTTTTTATAGTAAAAAAAATTTAAAATGGAATTCACAATTATTTTTTTTTAAGTTTAATTATTTTATTCGAGTGCATAAAGAAGATACTGATATAAGTGAAATATAATAGAAAACCTCCATTAGTCTTCCATTATATTTTTCTACGTTGTAGAATAACATTACATTATAATAAAATTATAATTTATGTATGAAACAAAAAGGAGAAAATATCAGCGACGGCATTAAATAATATAATGAAGTTCACTGTGGAGGCCGTCACTTGGTGGAAATCCATGATAGAATGATGGTTTTTTTAAAAATAACTCTTATAT
>WURS02081546.1:0-10187 GCA_011762765.2 Rhinocypha anisoptera
CATTGAGTGGCCAACGGCATAGGATGCAGAAGGCCGCTTCTGCAGTGGAAACCAGCTGGTGGAAGGCAGCAGTTTCATCAGTAGGCAATGATGGCACAGATCAAGAGGATCGGTCCGTCATCAACTGCCATAACTGCGGGCAAGAGTGAAGTTCACGGAATTGGCCGCAGTACTGCTATGTGGAAGCCGAAGGGAAACTACCACATTATATATTTCCCTAGAAAATGCAGCCCTGCATTTACTTATATGACATGATGGAATTCCTCCCCGTAAAATATTCCCCCAATCGGAAATCTGGGTGGGGACCACCGGGAGGGGTACATCAGTCAAAAAGGATAAGTGCAGGATAGGAACGTGGAACATCAGGTCTCTTGGAGTGAGTGGCAAGCTTGAGTATGCAAAGATAGAGATGACCAGACTAGGAATAGACATCTTAGGAGATATCAAGTGGGCTAGGGCAGGAGACAGAGTGATATACTCAGGAGACGAAAATAAGTTAGCAGGGGTGGGTATCATACTGAGTAAGGAATGGGGAGTAAGAGTTAAGAGTTAGCTGTTATGATGAAGTTGTAGGGTACCTTTATTACAAGTATATCAATATAGTTAACCTTTTTCAGCAGAACAACTGATATGTCGGGCATTTGGAATTGTCCCCCCAGTTCAAATGCCCTTTATAGGTTATTCAGGTACTAATAATGTAGTACTACCAAGTATGGAAATGGGTCTCTGTGCCTTAGCTAGACGCGAACTATCTCAGATATATTTTATCCCTGTTCTTCCTGTGGGGCACCAAACACATCCATCAAGCCCCAGTCATCCTTAAATGACCCCCGGCCATCTGGCTGCCCTCTCTTGGAATGTGTCCCAATTCAATATTTGTTTGTCCAGTGAATTTTGTTGAATTTATACCATTTATAAACAAAATTACGCTATTATTTTACCACAAGAGCTAGAAATAAATCTTCTCTATTATATGGAGACAATGCTTCAGACATTATACAGCAGAATCTTGATTTTACATATATTAATTTCATGCAAATAATGAAGCTGT
Organism: Rhinocypha anisoptera; assembly: GCA_011762765.2. Lineage (NCBI taxonomy): Eukaryota > Metazoa > Arthropoda > Insecta > Odonata > Chlorocyphidae > Rhinocypha > Rhinocypha anisoptera. The sequence continues at coordinate 1,052 of WURS02081546.1, forward strand.
CCCGACCGTCTCTCTTATGTATTCTTATGGAGTTCTTATTTGATACTACGTAAATTTGATAGCGAGTGATTGTTTTGTGTTTCGTTGGGCCACGTTTTAAAACATAGCAAGTGGACACACCGCTTATTACGAGTGGTCATATCTGCACTATTGCTATAGCGAGTAGATTTTGGCGTGAGTGATATTTCGGCTGCATAATTCGCAGGATTCGATCACTCATTACATTGTAATGCCTCGTGAATCAAAATTGTAAGGAAGGCTTTACGAGAGTTTTTGTGGTGATTTTACCTGAAGAGACTGTAATTTTATGCCACAGACTTACCTGGGGAATGAAGGAACAACTTATCTTGCAATCTGTGCTCCCGTCTGTCATTTCCTGGTACTATTTTATAGCTGATCGATCAGAATAAAAGAACACATATAGTGATGAGCTAGACTTGTAGACAATGCAGGAAAAGGTATTAGTGATATTAGTTGAAGGAGGCCGGGATGGAGAGACTACCAAACAACAGGAGGTCCCCTTTAATGGACAAGCAAGAGAAGGGATTATTTTAAAGTCAGGGAAGGGGGCAGCAAACAAACAAGGGGGAATCTTTGATCTAACTGAAAACGATGAAAAAATACTTTCTCAGTGACAGAAACATGATGATGTGACAAAAAATGCGAAAATGAAATTACGAATAGCCCTGGCCCAGAGGACGAACCCTGGGGAGGTTCGCCAAATCATGACAATGCACAAATAGTTCTTCACCAATTCAGACAGAGCTGAGTGATTGCACTGCCGATCGTGGGTTGTGTCATTTAGCTGCTGCTGCTGCCAGAGAGGGAAAGAGGGATTCATTTCATCCTCTGTGCCTCAGTATATGTACAGTGGTCTGAGAAAGACTAGGCTTTTTACAGGTGTAGAAGTTGGAGGAGGACAAAGAGGATAAATTTTCTCATATCTTCATATTTGTATATTTTTTTTGAAAATTGGACAATAAAAAAAGAGGATAAAATGGATACTGCACCTCAACGTAAACGGAAAAGGGTTATTTCTATTGCAGATAAACTGAAGATGATTAAAGAATATGACAAGAAACAAAACAACATTTCAGAAGTTGCAGACCTCTTCAATATATCAGTATCAACTCTATCCACCATTCTAAAATGTAGGAAGGAACTTGAAACGGCAGCTAATTCAGGGAAACCTATACGGAGGAAAATCTTTAAGGGAGCCAAGTTTGAGGAAATAGAGGAAAAAATCTGTGAGCTCTTTTTCACATGTCATGAAGTATGTATTCCTTTGAATGGACCAATCCTGAAACAGAAAGCTGAAGAAATCGCATTGAATAAGAACATAGACAATTTTTAGACTTGGCTTAACCAGTGATTTTGCATTATATTTAAATCATTTGTGTGCACCACAGATGTCAAGTATAGAAGAATATATAGCAATTGATGCTGATGTCCTGCTAAAACCTCATGGTTAAACAAACTGAATGAAATCCTTTGGAGCCAGTACCAGGTTGTAGGCATGAAATATACAGTGACAATGAAGAAGTTGAAAGTAATGTGGTTATCCCTAACTCAGAAAGAAAAGACCTCCTCCAAGCCTTGAATAATTTGCATTATTTCAATTTTGTTTTATTAAGTTGGCGACAATTTTAGAGAGAAATTGAATAAGATTGAAAAAATAATTCTGGAGCTGGAGCATTTAAAAGTGCTGAAAAATATCACTGATTTTTTTAAGTTAACATAATTTTTCAAAATGAAGTTTGCAGATGAATGTTTTTTTTAACCTTTTAAAGCCACTTGTCTGAAATGTCTATATATATTTTAATCTGCTAAACTTTAGTGATGTCCAGAAGTTCTATAATATTGGTAAATGTTTTACGTCTGTCCTATATTCAAATTTTGTTTCTGAATCCATTTTATACTTTCCCTTCAGATATGCATGATTCTTAACTATGTACAGTAGAAGTCTGCTATAAAGAAAGCTGATAAATGACGAAAAATCTCTCATTATAACGCACACTTGTTATAGTCGATGATAATTTTAATTCACCTCTTTCGGCATATATAATGGCACAGTCATGAAGTAGTTGTATCAATCCATCTACAAATGCATTGAAAATAGACCGTTTCATTAAAAAGGTTTTAAAATACTGTCACCGAAACTAATGCTCTCGTAGTTAATGTATGTCATGCATCGGTAGCATCTTTGGCAACTTTTCATTAACAATCTTAGATAAGGTATGACCTACGGTTAACAATTACAATTGAATAATTATGAGAGTCGAGAGATTGTCCGTACTTCCAAGGTCAACACAGACAAATGGGACCACACGATGGGATCTCATTGACTGCGGATTAGACTTGGTGAAAAGTAAATTCCCTCTTGTTTATTTGCCCTCGCTCTCTGACTTTCAACTAATCCCTTCTCTTGCATGTGGATAAAAAGGGACCTGAAAATGGGACCTCCTGTTGTTTGGCAGTCTCTCCCTCCCCATCTGACCTTCAACTATTAACTTTTCCTGCATGGTCTACATGTCTAGCTCACCGTTCCATAAGTCCTTTTATTCCAATCGTTCCGCTATAAGGAAGAAATAGCACCAGGAAATGACAGACTGGAGTACCAATTCCAAGATAAGTTGTTCAGTCATTCACCAGAAAAGTGTGGCATAAAATCACAGTCTCCTTTCGTAAAATTACTACAAAGTCTCTCGTACAGCCGGATTACAATGTAGAATCGCGAAGCAAACCATGTCTGTCACGTTTTAATCCTGCGAGTTATGCAACACAAACAGCAACCTCAGCAAAAAATACTCGCTGTAGTGATAATGATATATGACCGCTTGTAATAACCGGCAGAACTCACTATGTTTTAACACATGGACCAACCATAGCAAAACGATCACTCGCTATAGCAATACTATAGTTATAAGCCATACTCGCTATAGCGGATGTCTACTGTACTTGATAAAGATAATTTGAAATTCTCCACTCGGAGTCTATAATATAAGCAATAGAAAATCAAATGCAATGTGTTTTAAACTAATACAAAACGAAGAATTAAGTAGTCAACACATACATAATTAATACTTATTGCTCCTTTTTGTACTATGATGAACTAGGTGTTTACTGAATTTTCCAAATAATCATCATATTCAATTTAAACTATGGTGGAGTATTCCAGTTATACTGTTTCTTGGTAATAGTAAAACTACGTGAGATGTTGGATCTATACGTCTTCTTTCTCCCTAATGAAAATAAAAAGTAAACACACTAGGTCGGATAGAAAATGAGACACCATGTAATATTACAACGTATTAGCTTGTGATACATATAGATATATGAAAAAGTGAGTGTTAGAAAAAATAATCTCCTGTTAATAATGATGGAGTTCCATTATTTTTAGAAAATATGCATTTGTAAAATATCATGACTTAAACCTACACAAAATCCAGTGCCCATTGGAGATATTCATTAGATTTGCTGTTATTTTGAAAATGATATATCCATTAAATATCTTTTCATCTACATGCCAACATCTACAGCAATTGCTGCGCGGGAAAATTCTTGAAGAAACCACAGTCCGCTCACAACAAGACTAAAACTAATACATACCTGACTTGTAAAACTCCTTTTCTTGCCGTATTTCCATATTGCATACAAGGAGGTCCACGCCTACCATTAAAGCTTCATTGTGCACCATATTTTCACTGATAGAAACTCATGATGTTAATGACTGCTCTTACGCTTCGTCCGTACCGAAAAATAATAAGTTAGTACATCATATTGTCGTTTCAATGACAAAGATTAATGTAACAATGTAAAAATAATAAATAGCAAACAAAGGTATTCCTAACCTTTAATCGGATTTTATTAATTTAATGTACCACAAAATACTTGTAAACCTTGTCAAGCCAACTGGTACACCGTACAAACCACTTTATCTGCCCGCCTATCTTCCCTTTTCTCTTTGCCAATGAGCAACGAGCAAATATGATTCTGAATTAATTTGTTCCATTTCGTATTTATCCCAGAGATGTCACATCGAATTATTTTTAAACCTCTCCTTTAAGCCGTGGTTACACTTTGAGTGTACTCGTGCGAGATAATACGGGAACACTTGCAGAGTCCAACATTCACCATGTAAACATGGAAATTGCGCAAACACTTGTGACGTGAACGGGAAACTAGAACTTGTTCTATTCTGGTGCAAGCGTTCCCCCAATAGCCAAACAGAAGCCCACTGCGCAAGTTACCCTGATTCACAGACTGCTGGTGGTGGTTTGCTAAAACAGCTGAAATACCCTTGATCGTTAATTTGAAGGATTACTGTGGTTATAGTTTGATATGTGCCTTAAATTTTGACCACCTTTTCTCTCCATCGAGGGATTATTTTGTTAAATTAAGGTAAGTCTTATCAGAGATTGAGGAAATTACTTCAAGTTGGCGTTTTTTTTATAGGATTTTGCGTAGAAACATCCTGACACGTTTATTTTATTTATAAAAGTATTTTGTACTTTGAATACATTTTTAAATAAACATTCACAAATTAACTAACTTTCCGAAGAGACGATAATTTTACAAAACTAAAAGATTAAAACAGCTGTTCCTAGATTCTATTTTTCCGTGCAAGTTACTGCATACCAGTCACTTTGACAGTTATAGGTGCAGAGTTATGTTCTTACTTACCTAATAAAAGCTTTTTTGTGGCACAAATATCATAGTGTATCTGACATGAAATGCAAAATTATGCTAAATTTTTTTGGCATTTTGAACAACTTTTTCGGATTTTGATCCCGCTGTGTTTCGATTGCGTTTCTACTGGGTCTCTTCTGTATAATATTTAAACCATTGGCACTCGTAAAATCCACCTAACTGACCATTAATTGGAAACAATATTGTTCCAACGGTCTGCTGTAAAAAAAAAACAATCATGCAATGCGTCGCTATTCCACCGAAAAATTGCAAGAACACTTGCGAGAACACATGCACCGTGTAAACACCCTTTATTCGAGGTCGCAAGAAATTTTTTTCAAGTTCACATTCACGGTTTGATGTTGATTTAACCCACGCGAGTACATGCACCGTGTAAACACCCCTTAATGTCATTGTATTTTAACACTTTGACTGCATCTTTTTAATATATTATTTTCCACAGAGGTGATACTGTTTTTTTTTGGAATCAATCAATGATACAGTTCTCTTTTATGAGAGTAACTGAATAATTAATGCCTTTTAATATTTTTGGGTGTAATTAGAAAACTAAAATAACATGTCAGTTGATGTACCCCGCTACAGCAGAGAGATGTTACGTATTCAAGCCAACATCAAATATCAACATTTTTACTTGTAATATATTTTTTTCTAATAAGTTTCAAAATTCTATATAAGCTCTTTTAATTATGTTTACTATTCTGTTATGTTAAGTATATTGTAGAATCCCCAAGAACCACATCATATTCTAAAATATAGTTAGCTCTTGTACAAAGTTATTTTATGATGAAAATTATTTTTATATTTTTTTGATGAAAAAATTATTCCTCTTTATTTGCCTTCATTTCCCATAATAATAATAAACTTATCCTTTGGTCTGGAAGAATAGTAAACAATACTCTTATTAGAATGCTTAGCAGGTTTCAACATCCCATTGTTTTTTTGCTCCCACACTTGCATCCCTTAGCTGGAATCACATAATTTTCCTTTCCCCCTACCTCCTACTAAACACTGCTTGAATAACCTAAAATTTATGCATTATTTGTATCTCAACAGAAATAATTTCTGTAATATTGAATCACATTTTAAAGCTTCTAAGCAAAGAAAATAAATGACAGAGTGCTGTTGAAAAACCACAATGCCAGATGTTTCACAGTTGTGTCTGTTAACCATCAGAGAACCCATCCACAAAATCCCAAATCGAGGAAAGGAAAGGTTTATCTGGAAAAAGGTCCCCTTTCTTCCTTCTTGACATCAACCCACTCCCGAGCCTGGTGGGGTATATGCCATGCCATTAATGACCTTACTTTTGTCAGTTCGCTGGCCTCAACTGTCATGTTTACCCTCACCTATCTGAACACGTTTGTTAGAAGCAAATTTATTTTCTAAGGACTTATTATTATTAATTGTATTATATATGGGAAATATCTAATAACAATATTTAAATGAAAACAATTTTATTGCCATTTGAAAAAATAGATAAAAATTACCACAAGAAGTCATCAATCCCATGGAAAACATGTTTGAATTTTCTAAACCAAATGATGTTTTTGTAAAAATGGTATATTACACAAATTTGAGGAAACAAACAAACAAACAATATGCCAACATAAGAACCATATGTACATCACAAAACATTCATATTCACTCAAATCAAATATCACAAAATGTATTTTTAATCTTTCCTGTCATGAAATTCTTTGAAACAAATTCCTAAGCAAAGAGGAGGATTACCAGAACAATCAGGGCAGTGATAAATAGTCTGTGTGCATTTCCCCTTCTTTGTGCATAGCCTACAATCTCTTAGTTTCTTTCTATCACTTTTTGAGGGTTGGATTTATGAAACTGGGGGGTTAGTGGTAGTGTACTGATCGTCGGAGCTGGAATATCTGTCTGGGTTTTTCCTAGGTCAACAAGTTGACCAATTATTTTCAATCTGAATGATTGTAAACTATATTTCTCTCCATTTAAAAATGTTTTTTGGAGCTGGTAACTATTCATCATCATTATTTGTATGATGTGGAAAGCCACTTTTTTATACCAACGTAAGGTATTTCTTGAGCTTATGTGGTAAGACATATGTTGGTCTAATCCAGGGGTCTCCAAACTACGACCCGTGGAGACCTTTTTATCTATGCAAAAAATAACGGAAATTTTACGTGTATATTGGCCCTCGGGCTGAAAAGTTTGGAGACCCCTGGTCTAATCTATCGACACCTCCCATGAATTTGTTATATTCCACAACCACTTGTGGCACACTCCTTATAATACTTCTACGACTTTTTTTTTTACTAATTTCCCGGAATACTACATGGAAATCATTAAGACACAGGACATCTCTTTTATCTTTCCACTTTTGTACACAGATGCCATCATCTGACCATCTTTCCACAACCTCTCCTTTTTTTAATTTTTTTTGTTGTAATGTCAGTGGGGTTTCGTTTTCTATTGGACTTAAGTGTCCCAGTACACAATATTGTATTAACTTTTAAGCTCCCTAATATGTCCACACAGGTGAAGTAATTGTCCATATACACGCTGTGGCCTACATCCATAAATTTTGTCAGAAGTTTATGAACTACACACCCTGCGTGTCCAAGTCGTCCTTAAGTTATTTCTCATGCTACAGATTAAAGCACTAATTTCATGATGAGGCTAGTTGGTTCATGTAGTATGTGAAGCTTGACACCACATTTATGCTTTTTGCCCTTTATATATTGCCAAAAGGCTAATTTCCCTCTGTAAAAAATCATTGATTTAACAATACTTAACTTCTTTGAGGGATAATGCACCTTATTTGTGATATCCTCAAGGTGTATCAAGGAGGGGCAGTATTTTTTTTAAGCCTGTCAGAGATTCATTTGGCACAATGTGGGGTGCAAATTGTAGAATAATTTGGAATCTATCCTGAGACATATTTGAAGAAAAGGAGGGAATATTAAAAAACCTGTGTTTTCACTGCTAATCTTGCAGTTGAGATATTTGTATAATTCTCATGTGCAGAAGTAACCAACCGAAGAAACATTAAAATTCTTCCCTGCTTAGCGGATTCCAATTTGTTATATGCGAACGAGGAGAAGGCCCTTCTTAGATTAAATGTTCTGCATTTTTATTTGTCTCTTATATAATTTTATCAACTATTTCATCAGTCAAAAGCATATGAAAGTACAGTAGAAGTCCGCTATAACGAGAGCTGATAAATGACGATAATAACGCAAACTCGTTATAGTTGACGGTCATTTAAATTCACCTCTTTCGGCATTTATAATGGCACAAAAAGTGGGTGAAAATGAGCCATGAAGTAGTTGTATCAAACCATCCACAAATGCATTGAAAATAGATCGTTTCATTACAAAAAAATTTTAAATATTGCCACCAAAACTCATGCACTCATAACTAATGTACGTCACACATCGGTAGTATCTTTGGCAATGTTTCATGAACAATCTTAGATAAGATATGACCTACGGTTAACAATAACGATTACATAAATAAGAGGAGGGTTGAGAGATTTGCCATCCTGCTAAGGTCAACACAGACAAATGGGACCACCTGACGGGTTAGAGCTGGTGATAAGTAGATTCCCCCTTGTTTGTTTGTTCCCCCTTCTCTGACTTTCAACTAATCCCTTCTCTTGCTTGTCCATGAAAAAGGGATCTGAAAAGGGGACCTCCTGTTGCTTGGAAGTCTCTCCCTCCCCATCTGACCTTCAACTAATACCTTTTCCTGTATTGTCTACAAGTCTAGCTCATCGCTCCATACATGTATTCTTTTATTCTGATCGATTCTTTTATTCCGACCAATATGGATGAAATAGCACCAGGAAATGACAGACTGGAGCACAAATTCTAATATAAGTTGTTCAGTCATTCCCCAGAAAAGTCTGTGGCGTAAATTCACCACAAAGTCTCTCGTAAAGCCTTCCTTACTATGTAGTTTCGCGAGGATTGACAATGTAATGGCTGTTGAAATCCTGCGAGTTATGCAACCCGGGAATCAACCACAGAAAATCTACTCGCTATAGTGATAGTGCAGGTGTGTCCACTCGAAATAACCAGCGGAACTCCCAATGTTTTAACACGTGGACCAACCAACGCAAAACGATCACTCAGTATAGCGGCACTCTCATTATAAGCCATACTCGCTATAGCAGACTTCTACTGTAGCCCCAGGAGGTTTCTCCATCTGTCTTATCTTCAAAAGCCTTTGACATCTGAAGGGTATTTCACAGTTATTCAGTGTTTCTTCTATCCAAGTGCGGTCAGGGCATGGTGGGTAGGAATGGAAAGGGTCTGAATTCAGAAAAAAGTAGTAAAATAAGATATAATTTGTATTGAATTTAAAAAAATTACAAATACACTGCAATTTCACAATTTTTATTAAACTTACAACCCGGGTTTCACCACAGCGTGGCATCATCACCACCTGA